>LOEQ01003682.1:79290-111973 GCA_001685075.1 Bramus lutescens | reverse complement strand
GGTCTCACTTTGTAGCCCTGGCTGACCTATAACTCAGTTTGAGACCAGGTGAGCCTGGAACTCACAGAGATCTACCTATCTCTGTCTCCAGAGTTCTGGGACTAAAAGCTACTACCCCTGGCCTCAAACATCTATTTTGAAAGTCAAACACATACAATAAAACTCAAAGAGATATTAATTTGATTCTTACATGTGGAGGAATGGTGGTGGAAAAATATTTAGAAGTCTTTTTTTCTGTAATTAAACCATGAGGCTTCTATAAAAAAAGAAAACTTGGTGTGCATCGTTAAGGAAAAAAAGACACTGCAGTTCGTAAGACACAATAGTCTTGAACCTGAGCTCAGGTGTTTCAAATAGTGTGATTTCAGGGTGCAGTGACATGCACAATGGAAACAGTGTGGTTGCAGAATGCAGTGGCATGCACAGGGGAAACAGTGTAGTTGTGGGGTGCAGTGGCATGCACAATGCAAAGGACACCTGACCTGTGCTCAAACTGAGGCTGTGAGGAGGCTGCTCAACGCAACATGGCTGATCACTGCCCAGAGCATCTTGAGTTCATTATATTTTTGATTTTTTCATACATCTGCCATCTGCGTGCCAAATATTCCACTTTCCCCACATTCAGTCACTCAGCCCCACCTGGGGTCACACCCAGCATTTAGAAAGCTGAGCCTTAGGTCACTGGAGCTGTCAGTGGAGCATCTGGGATCCCATCTCTCTTTCCTCCTACCCATTAT
This sequence comes from Bramus lutescens, assembly GCA_001685075.1. NCBI lineage: Eukaryota > Metazoa > Chordata > Mammalia > Rodentia > Cricetidae > Bramus > Bramus lutescens. Next base: position 111,236 of record LOEQ01003682.1, on the reverse strand, counting down.
GATTTTGCTTCTTAAATTATGCACAAATATTGATTAGATGGGAAAAAAAGACCACATAGCACTATGTTGTGCACCAGGCACTTTTTAATAACTTTACCTGAATTATTGTTCTTAATTCCCACGTAACTATTGCATAAAGCACCTTTCTTTCTGCATGGAAAGCTCTGAGACAGCAGTCTTAGAAAAATATGGATGGCAGATGTGAAGGAGCTTGCTCAAGGTTGGCTATGGACCCACAAAGTTGATTCTAAAGGCTTTGCCATTAGTGACTCCAGTTATCGACTTTGCATCGCATTTATGTCGGAGTTAAGGTAGCTTGCAACTATATGCTTCAGTATATCAATGTTTCATGAAGGCACGGGCCTAGCAGATGCAGTCAAACTGTTTAAGAAACTTAAGGTCTAAGCTGATTGGAGACAAGGCACAGAAAAACAAGAGAACAGACCGCTGCAAAGAAGCCCAGGCTCAGGGGGCCCCTTGCCTCCTCTTGGCTAAAATGAGGTGCTGTGTTATGCATCCATGAGCCATCTTGGAGCCAAGAAGCCAAGCAGAGTTCAGGAACGAGCAACCCTGTGATTCTGGTATCTGATCGGCTAAGTGAATGCAGAAAGATCCATGAACTCACCTTAGAAGTCGTTGGCTGTCTCAGTGGGCGATCCTGAAGGGCCGGTAATAAAATGGGTGTGGTGTGCATTGTAGCACTGATTCTAACTGCACCCCGAGTGCAGACTCAAAAGCAGTGTTCAGCTGTTTCCATAAAGAAATGGTGCATCTTTTTGCAAGGGCTGCTTAGTAAAGTTGATTTCCTTTCTACTTTGACCACATCTGCATAACTTGACTTGAGAAGTGAAAACACGTTGAATACGGCCTTGATCTTAGTCGCGAGCCTCGGTTCTCTGTCTAGAACCAGGTCCTCTTCTGCTGCCGGCTGTTTCAGGTTGAAAGTAAACATGGTATGAGCTTTCCCTCCCGCAAAGGCAAGGCGAGGAATGGTCCTGTTCTTGGGGTCCTCCCTTCTGTGTTCTCGGGAAGATGGAAACCTAAGCAGCCGGCGTCATGTTGTAGAAATCGGATTATAAAAACTTTATATACTGTTGGTGCCTCTTACTCTGTAAAAGTCAGTTCTCATGCCAGACTCGGATTTGGCATCAGCAAGGAAAGACTAAACCCGAGTACCGGGAGACCCCTTCTGACATCTCAACCATGTCAACCGTAACCTTATTAGAAGTGGACCCAAGCAGTCTGGTTTCCATACCTGCCAACATTTTCCTGCAGCCAGCCCTTAACCACTTTCGTAATTCACTTAAAACTACCCAGTCCTTGTAAGTCAATGAGATTAAGCAGTGTCAGCTGCCGGCTTCCAGCAGCTCCTCGGTCGCTGTATTAATATCTGTGTTCTCACCTCTTTCCCCTGAAGGCAGGAGCTTGCATGACGGCAGCCATTCGTTCCATCCAAGATTTCAGGCCAAGGGGAAGCCATGGGCAGATGATGTGGAAGACAGATGTTTCTGGAAGTATCTCCATACACTTTAGCATTTATCAAATACGCAAGGACAGAGTTATTGTGGTCTCCGTGTGTACACTGAGAGTTTGGATTTAGTTGAAGTGTGAGGCGTAGACACGCTGCCTGCCCATAGATAACAGAATACTCTTTTTTCTTATCTCTCTGCATGTTTCTGCTTATTGCGTCATTTTTCTTTCCATCTTAAGGGAAAAATAGCTCAAAACTGAGATGTTTTCACAGGGTTAGCTTTTTGCCTTAGTATAGTCTGAGTAATGACAAACTCAGCTTCCAGTTATCTTAAGTTGCTTTGCGTTGGGTCAACCCTGTGTTAGTTTCCCAACACAGTAACAAACACCGTGGCAGTGAACTCAGGGGAAAAGGTTGCATTTGGGCTCAAGGTTTTATGAGGCCTAGCACACGACCGATTTACCACCTTTGCCTCACCATGGTGAAAGTCTGTTGCAGAGCAGCTCGGCTAATCTGAGGACCAGGAGGCAAAGGAGGGGAAGCCGATGGGCAAGGGTCCCACTACCCTCTTCAAGACATAAAAACAATAACCTAAAGACATCCTTCCACGCTCTAACTCTTAGAGGTTCCAACTTCTAATAGCACCTCCCTGGGGGTGCAGGATGGAGTGGGGGTGGGGTGGGGCTTTTACACAAGGAACTGAGCAGATGTTTAAGATCCAAACTGTAGTAAAGATTGCGGTTGCATGTAAACCCTGTAAACCACAGTATTAAGATGGTAACTCAAATCATATGTATGGATTTCTCCCTGTAATAAAGAATCCAATGCCTGGGGTCCAGAGACAATTCTCTTTGTATCCCATGTTGCTTGAACGAGCCTTTCTCTAGCAGTAACTTCCACGTAGACTAACGATTTGCACTGCCTTGCTCTTCCCGCCAGCACTCTTTCCAACAGAAGAGAAGGGGAGTTCCCGGAGTCTGGATCTCTGGTTTGAGACTCGAATCACCTGTTTGGGTAACGCTCCGCTAAGGTTTAGGTTGAAGCATCCCTACAGTCATCTGTGGAAGGCTAGCACAGCAGCGGTGTTTAGAGGCGGGGCCTGTGGAAAGCAGCCGGATTGCCCTGCTCTGACATCAGTAAGGGGGGCTCAGTCTGTTGATGGGTTCGGAGCTTCCAGGGAGGTGGTGGAAGCTCAGTGGGGTCTCCCTAGAGGAAGCAGACAACGAGGAACTTGTCTTTGAAGGAGATATTTATCCTTGGGGTTTCTCTCCTCACCTTCTACTTCACCTTCTCCTTCCACCACCTCTCTTTCATGTCCCAGCCCTTTGCTTTCTGCCTCCTCCGTCACTTGTTCCCCCAGCCGGCACATTCTGCCTGACTCCAAGCTCCAAAGCTACTGGCCAACTATGGACTGAATGAAACCTCTGAAATTATGAGCTCACACAAATCTCCCTTTTCTTCAACTGGTTCAGCTTAGGCATTTTGTCACAATGACGGAAAGCCGAAACCGACTCGATGTGGAAAACCACGCTGTGTCTCACAGATCCTGGGTTCCTCTCCTCGTCTGCAGAGCAGAAAGCTGCAGGAAGGTGCACAGGGGGCGCTAACCTGCTGCCCAGTAGCCAGGGCTCCATTTTAGCCAGCTGTGAGAGTCTTGCTACAGAAGTCCTGTTGGACAAAGAGAAAGTCTGCTCATGTGTTGTGCAGCACGCTTTATTTTATATGTACTAGCGGTAAAGATAACCATCTTAACTCTCACCTATTCTTTCCCGTAAAGAAAGCTCCCCTATTAGTGCGGATGTACTCACTTAACCTGGCCTGGGGAGATCTATCTGTTGTCCTATCACCACTAAGTGTTTATATTAAATCTTTCCAGGGTCACTGGCTCCCAACTTCACATCCCAACTCCTCTGCTAGGCAACGCTTCTTTTCTGTGACACCCAGGGTATTCAGTGTCCTGCACTGAAAGATGGTGACCAGGGAGGAGCTCTGTTATCTGAGAACAAGGGCATCTGAAGGAGGAGAGTGTGCCACAAGGATCTGGACCCTGATCTCTCTTCAGAGAGGCCTTCCAAACCTTGATGTTTGCTTACAAGTTTGAGCCACTGAATGGGCTCAAATGGCAGGAGGCCATCTGGGAAGCTGGAGTGTTATGGTAGGAGGGTCCAGTGCTGAACCCAGTTTTGCCAAAGCTGTTCATGTTTCTCTTGGTATAGGAGGAGGATCAGGGTGCACCAGCTGACAATATGCAGCTGCGTGACTGCCCCCATCTCCTCTCAGATGGGAAATCAAATCCACAGAAGGGAAGAGTTGGGCCAGTATAGCTCAATTGGTAGAGTGCTCACCTAGCATGACCTGTGTTGACGTGTATGCTACCCTAGAACTCAGGAGGTGGAGGCAGCAGGGTCAGAAGGTCAAGTTAATCCTCCTCAGCAGATTGGAGGGTTGCATGACTATCTAAGGACAAAGGGAGGATTGGGAAGGGTGAGCAAGCAGCAGGGGTGGTCCTTGGCGATCAAGTCCCTGAGAAGTGCTGAAATCCTGTTCCCAATCCTTTATTACCACAGCCATGATGGGCCCCGTACTCCCCTCTGCTGCGCTGACCCATGTCCCAGCAGTGGGGTCGGATGAAACTCTTCAACACTGTTACTTAGGTCTGTCCTGATGGTGGTGTTGCTTTTCACTCCCAACTTGTCTGTGCACCATTCTGGTCCCTGGTCCCACACTGCTCCTAGCCAGACTTATCAGCTACAAACACTTCTTCCATGTACTCTCTCTTACCTCCAAGGTCCTATAAGACTTGATTTTTCTTCTCTTCTTGAGGAGAGAGAGGGAGAGCCCAGAAAGCAGTCCCAGAGTGAGCAATATTCTCAGATTGGTTGAAAAATCCAAGAGAAGCTTTTCTTGGCTACCATGTGTTAATATTACTTCCCCCAAATTTTTCCTTTACTTGTCCCCTGCCCCAGACCAAGTTGCTCTATAAGCTGGGACAACAAAAATCTTCAATTGCATGACGAGCCATTGTGTTCAAAACCATGCACTCTCTGAGCGCTACGATGCTGTCTGACTCCCAAGTAGCCCATGAAACGTCCCCTGAACGGAAGCAAACTCTGTGAGAGGATGTTTTCTGTCTTTTTCTCCTTTTTCGCTCTTGCTAAAACACAAGCAGATCATTTTTCAGTTAGTTTTTTGTTTGTTTTTAGAGAAGCAGAGTTCAAAACAAATAAAATGCAATAAAAATAACCAAAGTAGAAAAAAATAGATTATAAGAGACTGGTAATATTGCGTCTGGTTGTTGTTTAAATGTGAATAGTGGCAGCCCACACTTGCTTAAACTTGCTGTGTTTTCTGTTTTTTTGTTTTAAGAGAGTTATGGCCATGAAGTCTCTGTTTCTCATTTCACCAGCCTTTTATATTGAGATGTGGAAGACATTATGTCTCCCTTGAGAACACACAGAAATGAAAGCAGAGAGTGTGAATCCAGGGGTGGAAAGGTTTAAGCAGGGAGGGGGGAGGAGGGAGGGATATGAGAGGGTGAGGTGGGGGAGGGTTAACCAAAACAAAGTGGGTCTTGAGAAAAGCGCATGAAAACCTACTATCTTGTAATCCAATTAAAGTATAAAATAATTTTAAAAAATGTTTGAAGGAACATGCCCTGCATGGTTGGATAATATTCCTTCTGGAGCTGTGGCTCTGATGTGGGATTCCCCTCTGTATGCTGTGAATATGTTTTATTGCCATTGGTGAATAAAGAAGCTGCTTTGGGCCAATGGTTTAGCAGAATATAGCCAGGCTGGAAAAGATATAGAGAGAGTAGGCAGAGTCAGAGAGAAGTCACAGAGCTGCTGCAGGAGACAGACGCAACCTAGGTAGGCCACAACCACGTGGCAATACACAGATGAATAGAAATTGGTTAATTTAAGTTAAAAGAGCTAGCTAGAAATATGCATAAACTAATAGGCCAAGCAGTGTCTTAATTATTACAGTTTCTGCGTGCATATTTCTGGTCTGGGTATCTGGGAATGAACAAGCAGCCTCCAACAACATGGATCAACTAAACAAACACTCCAGTGCCATAAGTGAGCTCTGTTAGTCACAGAAGCTCCAGGCCCTGCCCCCTGCAAAAGACAATACAGGATCTTGGCATTTCTCTCGGGTACCCACCACAAGTAGATGATAAGGTCCTCTTGCTGAAGACACCACACACTGTGGTTGATTATATAGAAATCAAGCTGCAACCAAGGTGGAAACTACCTCCTTGTTGGCAAGCTTCCCTAGTGCCAGAAGGTACCGTGCAGCCTTCTGAGAGAGAGAAGGCATCCAGGGTCACACACAGCCATGAAGCCTACTGATTTCCACACCAACCTGTCAGGTAAGATGTGCCTCCCTGTTGGACAGTGGCAGGACCGGGATGGGTGATGCAAACTCTCTCTGGTTGTGTGCAGGCCCACTGCACAGGTGGGAAGTTATGCCCTGTACTATAACCTGATCACAAACGCATGACCGGGAAAGTCATAGGCCACAGAGGGAAACTCACTAAGACTGTTTAATATATTGACAGAGAGTGAAACTGCTTTTGAAATGCCTATGTTTATGCCTCAAGACAAATGCTAATCTCAGCTTTAATCAGAGAAGTCTTTCTTTGCGGTAAATGGCTGTTCAAGGAGCTGAAAACAGTAGAGGTTTAGTGCTCAACGTAAGATATTTATACTGTTCCTTCTAACGTTTAGTGAGTATTGTCGAAGGGGGGTGGGAAGAACATAGGAACCAGAAGATGGGGAGAAGAGCTACGAAGCGCCATGTTTGGGCATGACATGCCATTGCGATCATGAAGTGGGCCTATATAAAACTGGCCCTGTCAGCAGTCAGCAGGTGTCAGCAGGGCTCCCAGAGCTCCACCGTGTCCTGATAGTTATTGGCTGCTGACAGAATCTGGGAGAGGAAAGACCTTGTCTTTAGTTCTGCACTCAAAGGTGAACTTTTCTGGCTCCAGTGGGTGACTCCAAGCTCATGGTCACACAGATGGCCTTGGTGAAAGGCGTTTGCTCACACAACAAAAGGACAGATGGGAATCTGTAGGAAGGCGGTGTTGGCAGAGGTGAGAGGGCGATGCAGCCAAAGGTGGGTTGACATAATATGCAGGTATGAAATTGTCAACAAGCAAGTTTAATTAATAATAATAATTAATAATAATAATAAACAATGTGTCTTAGTTTGGGTCTCTATTCTTGTGAAGAGATGCCATGACAACAGCAGTTCTTATAAAAAATATGTTTAACTGGGCTTGGCTTACAGTTTAGAGGTTTAGCCCATCATTATCATGACAGGAACATGGTGGCATGCGGGCAGACATGGTGCTGGGGAAGGAGAAAAGAGAGGAGAGGAGGAAAGACAGGCAGGCAGCATTTGGAAAGAAGCATGAGACACTGAAATCCTCTCTCAGACATGAGGAGCCGCTCCTGGCTGTACTCCATAGAGAGGAGCATGGAGACTTCAGGGTGTCACACCCAGAGCATCAGGGGCTTTGAGGAAAGTCCCTAAGCGTGGGAGGTCGGGTTGGAAGTGCTTCATACTTGTATAGAGACACAAAAGAGAATTTACCACATGGTTTGGCAATAGCTTTGTTCTGAATTTTTTTTCTTCAGACTCTCAAGATGGGAAGGTTGTTATCACCACAGATTAATAGAGGTTTTGAAATTGAAGAAAAAGAACTTTTTCACTTGGCCGAGATAGTCTCGCTGAGCCAATTGCTGGTCTTCATGTTTTTGGTAACAGTCTGCCGCACATAAGACACGTCAGGGCATGGGAAGGGAGCATGGACTGGGAGGGAAACGTCACTAGCAATAGGAGGTGGAAGAGAACATAAAGCTTTTTGTTCTGTTCTGTGTAAAGTGAGGATGGTTGGAATCCCGTGAGAAGCCTTTTTCCTTGTTGGCCTGCTTTTCTCCATCCTTACCCCTGACAATTCCCCTTTCCTAGGAACTCAAGCCTGGAGGATAAGGAGGGCCAGTGTTCATCCTAATGAGGTACACTCTTTCCCAATTTTAGAAACCAGTGCTATAAAACATAAAATTGTGTGTGTGTATGTGTGTGTGCATATGTGTGTACGTGTGTGTATGTGTGTGTATATGTGTGGTGTGTAAATTATGTACATGTATGCTTATGGATATAATACAACATTTCTCATGTGGTGTCCACTGCGTCTTATGAGACAGGGTCTCACCTGCCCGCTGGAACCTGGAACTTGTCAGGATATACTGGCTGGCCAGTGAGCCATGAGGCTTTGCCTATCTGCCTCCCCAGGCCTACATGGCAGGGACACAGTACTGTAAATGGGTTCTGGGGACTGAACTCAAGGTGAAGCCTGTGCAGGAAACACTTTATACACTGAGCTTTGCTCCTAGCCCCAAATGTAAACTCTTTAAAGGAGAACATCTTTCATAACTGTTTTGGGGGCGTCTGGTGGCCCTGGGGGACCCTCTGAGACTGCCCCATGCTTCTGGGGAAACACGTTTTCTTTATTGCCTAAGATACCCCTTTGAGCATCAGCCGGCTTTGCCTGCCACATCCACGGTTTCGTTCTTCCTCCGCCTTTATCAGGTTCTTTGCTGATCTTTCTTTCAACCATCTGAAGAGCTCTATGTAGCTGAAATCTTCAAAGTGATGCAATTGTTAGAGATGACTTATGAAAGATGCTCTCCCGCAATTCCACACTAATTTACTTTATAATGCTATAGTTGATTGCTGCCTCTATATTTTCAAAACTGAGGCTCTCGTTACTGGCACAGAGACTTTTATTTTTGGAGTGCACACTATTGAATCAACCCAAAAGTCTTTGTCCCTGCAGAGCTTTCAGCTCTGTGAGGGCTGGACACAGACACTATGTCTTCCACTAGGGAGTGGGTTAGCCCAGAAATGAAATGGTCCTGTAGTTCATAATCACAGAATGATGGCCTCTTTTGATGTCCCTCAGCAGATACCTGGTTCAGGTGCCTGGCAGATCTCCTTGTACTATTAATTCTGTGACAGCCAAGACAGGGATGGAGGCCATGAGGCTTTTGCTACCCTTAGTGAGACAAGGTGGAGACTCAAAGGCTAGCTGTACCAAAGGAGAGAGGCCTGGTCACTCATGCAGTAGTCCAGAGATGACAGCTGTACTCCTAACCTCCCTCACTACACTCAGTTTGACACTGGGTCAAACACCCATCACTCCTGTAGAGGACAAAAGGTGACTGGACGTTTGGTATCACACAGCGCAGGTATCACGGTAGTTTGGGGCTACTAGGATGCAGCTGTGTGTATTGTTTATTTGTGTGTGTATTCTATATTTGAGTGTGTATGTGTGCGGTGTGTGTGTGTATGTGTGTGGTATGTTTGTGTGTGTGTGTTTGTGTGTGTATGTGTGTGGTATGTTTGTGTGTGTGTATGGTGTGTGTTTGTGTGCATGTGTGTGGTGTGTGTGTGGTATGTATGTGTATGGTGTGTGTGTATGTGTGTGGTATGTTTGTGTGTGGTGTGTGTGTATGTGTATGGTGTGTGTGTATTCTATATTTGAGTGTGTATGTGTATGGTGTGTGTGTGGTATGTGTGTGTGTATGTGTGTGGTATGTTTCTGTGTGGTGTGTGTGCATGTGTGTGGTATGTTTGTGTGTGTGGTGTGTGTGTATGTGTGTGGTATGTTTGTGTGTGTGGTGTGTGTCTGTATTCTATATTTGAGTGTGTATGTGTATGGTGTGTGTGTTTGTGTGTGTATGTGGGTGTATGTGTATGGTGTGTATGTGTGTGTGTATGGTGTGTGTATGTGTGTATGTGTGTGTGTGTGTTCCTTTTCTCACTGCAATGAGAACGTACTTTACAAAAGCACTTAAGGAAAGAATGAGTGACTTTGGGTCACTGTTTGAAGGCAGAGCCCACCGTAGCAGGGAAGTCATGTCATCAGGAGCATGAGGTGCTGGTCACATTGTTTTCACAGTCAGGAAACAAAAAGCTCTGGACACTGATACTCAGCTCATTTTTTCCTTATTTAGCTCAGGACCTCAACCCACACTTGGAGTAGGTCCTCCCTCTTTCATTAATGCCTTCCGGAAACAACTTCAGAGATATACCCAGAGGCCTGTTTCCACGGCGTCTCTAAGTCTAGTCTTGGTAACAGTGAATGTTAACATCACACATAGGTAGGGTGTAGCTATATGCTGTCTGAGTCTTCAAGGCTATTCTTACCCTTCTGCTCCAAACACTTGGGCACTCAGTAGTTGCAGTTTACTGCTAAGTTTAACTATATCTTGATATTTTGCTAAAACTAAACAACACACACACACACACACAATCCTTGGGGTCATCCAAATGCCAAGCTGTCTGGGGTTGGGATGTAACCCAGTAGGAGTAGAGTTGCATGAAGCCCTGAGTTCAGCCCCCAATACCTTAAAAACCAGGCATTGTGGTGTGCATCTCTAATTCTAGTACTTGGGAGACAGAGGCAGGAGAATGAGGAAATCAAGGTCACCTTCGGCTACCTAGTGAGTTGGAAGCCAGTCTAACCTACTGATGACCTGATCTAAAAAGTAAATCAAGTAATCAAATAAAATCTTGGGCCTGGAGAGTTGGTTCAGCAGTTAAGAGCACCCGCCGCTCTCCCAGAGGACCTGGTTTAAGGCACAGCACCCACACACGGTTCACAACCATCAGTAACTCTAGTTTCAGGGAATCTAATGCCTTTTTATCCCTCCATGTGCACCAGGCAAGAACGTGGTGCACAGACATACATGCAGGCAAAAGACTTCAACACAGAAAATAAAAATAAATAAGAGAAAAAATTATCAAATCAAAACCACTGCTACTTTTTTTTTTAAAGATCCCCATGCAGCTATCACTGTGTGAGCACTGGGTTTGCTTTCCCTCAGCATCCTTACTGACTGCTCTAGGGGCCTCTTCACTGTACATCCTCCCAAATCCCAGGGGCTGAAGCTGGTGTTCCATTACTGGATCTGAAAAAACCCCGGGCTCTTGTGTTTTAACTCAGCCTTCTGCTGGTGGAGCTGGTTTGGGCGGCTATGGGAGCTTTGGGACGCGAGCCTTTGGCTAGAGGAAATAAGCCCCCGATGCAGCCCTCCTTCCAGCCCAGCTCTGTCTGTCTTTGTCCTCTGTCCTGTCTGGGAGCTCTACCTCATCTCCCCGTGATCATACTGTTTCTGGACCAGCCTTTCCCATCATGGAGACTGAAGTATCGGAAGTCAGGAGGTGTTTTGCAATAGTGATGAGAAGGTTACTAATATGATGAACTTCTTGGTCAAGAACACAGGGAAAGATCTCTGTTTGTGTCCATGGGGACACCTTGTGTCCTAAATCCAAGACCGCATCACCAGGATTGGTTTTCTCCTTCAAGGTTCCGGGTGACCAACTCACTGAGTTCTGGCTGTGGGCAGGGCTGCCTTCCTGGAAAGGACATCCTCAGACTGTGCCTTACACTGTGACCTCATTTGGAAATGAGGGCCTTGTAGCCATCATAATGTTACAACAAGGTCATGAAGTCACAATGAGGTCATGAATGGCGATGAAGTCATTATTACAATGGCATGAAATCATAATGAGGTCACAAAGTCACAATGAGATCATGAATTACACTGTGGTCTGGAACTCATGATATGGTTATGATTACAATGAGGTCATGAATTATGATGAGGTCATGAATTAGGATGAGGTCACGAATTATAATGAGGTTATAAATTATGGTGAGGTCACGATTGTGATGATGTCATGAACTACGATATTATGAATTATGTCATTTAGGCTTAGGGTGACCTTTAGTCTAGTGACAGGTGCTAGGAGAAAGGGAGAATACACACACACACACACACACACACACGTGCAAGCAGTGTCTGAGGAGTACTACTCACTGCTGGTTCAGTCATGCACAGGACATAGTCCTAAGGAGACTGGATGAATGCGTGAACGAACAGTAAACAAGTGGAGGACTAAGGGATGCCAGTGTAGACCGGGCTCAGCGTCAGGGAGAAATTGAGTGAGGGTGGGGATCGAGAACAAAAGACTAAGAGAATCAGATGGTTTGGAAAGGCGCCTGAAAGGGAGCATTATGAGGAAGAAGGGAGCCACACAAAGCTCTAGCTGAAGCATCTGCAAGGCAAAGGGAATATCTTGTAAAAGCCTGGGGTTGGGAAGTGTACTTGATGTGGGTGAAAGACAGAAAGAAGCTGAGCCTTGGAATGGAAAGGTGGTTTCAGAGAGTTGGGCCCCAAAGCTCAGATTATGGAGGCCTTCCAGGTATAATGAGTTTGACATTTACAGTTCTGACAGGAAGTCGTTCACTAGCGGACTTTGTGCATGTGTGAGTGTGGGTCTACGTGCCAAGGGCAGAACCAATTGTTGGTATAGTTTCCATATAGACTCAAAGCTTTGAGATAAAGGTGAGGATCCCAAACATAATTGTAGATCTTGAAGAGGATTAGCAGGCTGCTGTAACTGGAGATTCCTGAGCAGCACTACCCTTCCCCATAGAAGTCGTGACCCTTCCCTTACCGGTAGTAGGGGAAGACTCTGCCCACCTGCGCCAGCCTAGAGGAGTGTCTGGTATGAACAAAACATGATGCCCTAGGATTCCCACTGCCAAGAGCAGTGTAATCAGTAGCGGCCGTGCCCTGAGGAGCTCAAGGTCTCAGCATGGTGTGAGCAGCAGTGTGTCACTCAGTGAGTGAGAAGCACAGAAAGAGCAATTGCCTGCAGCCGAGCAATCCTGCTTCTGAACCTATGTGCACTCAGATGACCTGCTCCCGCCCACCTGGATCGTCTCCAGGAAGGCCTGCTGAGAAGAGTTGTTTGGGTAGCAAAGGGAGACCAGTCCTGACGTGGATCACCAAGTCTTCCTGATACCTTAGTTTTGAAAGTGAACAGAAGATCTCCCAGCAATTGAATTTTGATATGCACTGCCTGGGAAGCCTTCTCTTAGCCTATAATCTTGTTAGATAGAATGGGGAACCTACCTAGTCCTTCATTAGCTGATAAATCTGGTATTGGGATATCTCCTCAACACTGTTTCCCCTTAAGTTAGATTTTTCCTTTTAAGGTCTGTGGCAAAGTAGTTTCTGGTACAACAGGATGAAACTGGAGCCTTTGAAAATTTTTTTCAGTGTTAAGTTATCAACGGAAGGATTCAGGAAAAGATGTTGAGATCCGATTCTTATTGCATGTGTTCAATAAGAGGATGGAAGATGGGGCTGCTAGTCCCAGGTCCCCAGCAGAGGAATCGGGGAAGAAATCCAAACGGCTATGCACCTCTAAGAGGAGACACACTCAGCTCAGATAGGTCATGTTCTGCTTAGACCGCCCCTAAGTGCATCGCTGTTTCAAACTGCCTACTCAGCCCTGAGAGCTGGCTTAGCTCAGGAAGGCTGGAAGGAGGAATCTGAAGACTGTTCTTCTGAACAGGACACTCAGGGAAGAGGAGGCTGAAGAGTGTTTAGCTGAAGAAGTGGGTGACCGAGCATGTGTCTCTCCAGAGCAATGTCCCCAAACACACAGACTTCTGCAGAGTCCTTCGTTCTGTGGCAGAACACTGTGCAGTGCCTTTGTGAGGTTGGGGCATAGGAGGCAGTCACAAAGCCTGAGGCAGATTCAGACAACAGTGCAAGCCCCAGTTGGCTCTGCTTGTTCCTTAGCTTTCTCAGTGTTCATCAAAGAACAAGAGAATGTTCATTGAAGAACAAGAGAATGTTCATTGAAGAACAAGAGACCACTAAAATGTAGGCCTGCGAGCTCTTGGAAGGTAGGCTGTGTAAACAAAGAATTCCCCAAAGTCCTTGAGATGTTCTGTGTTTTCATATCAGCCACAGAACCTCAGTCAAACTGTAATGGGTTTGGCAGAAACGAAAATACTGTAAAGTAACATTTGTGTCTCAATCTGATGACCAGACCTCTGAAACCATGGGCCCCAGCAGGTGGAAATTTCCTCAGGAATCTCATGCTGGGAGAAGAAAAAGGCTGTAGCCAGAGGGAGAACTTGTCTCCCATAAAATGATTTCACAGAGCTTTAACAACCTGCCAGACCACCTTAGATGATGAGACCAAAATTCCACACAATGACGGGACAGTGGCAGGGAGGGCCACACATTGACCTTGGCCTGCTTAGATGTGTGTGTTTCTGCTTCTCTGTTTAAACTCTTTGAGTCATTTCAAACTCTGAAGATGGACTTGAGGAGGTCAGTGAATCTCTTTGTCCTTCTCATTGTGGCCACATCGTTAAGTCTCCTTTTTGCTATTAATTTTGCTTTTTCAAATTAGTTTCTCAATGAGTAGCCAAGCTCAGCTTCTCTAGGTAAGGACTGTGACCTGAGTTCAGTAACAACAACAACAACAACAACAACAAAAAACCAACTCTGAAACCTCAGTAGGATTTGTCATTTTTGTTTTAAGACAGTAGCACTATGTCACCTGGCTGGCTTTGGACACCTGGCCCTCAATGATTCTGTCTCAGCTTCACAAATAACTGCTGCAGTGATAGACACTAATGACTGTGCCCAGTTTAAGTTTCTGACATGTTAAAAATGGAGGGGGAAGGAGAAGAAGGAGAAGAAACAAGGTGTACATCTTGTCCAAGCATGTATCTTTTTGTCCCAACCACATCCAGTCTCCAGGACTTATCTGACAGCAGAACCTGCTGCCTTTGGTGGAAGAAAGAAAGAACAGAGCACATGGCAAATGCCTCTGAGGGCATCTACCTGAAGGCTGTGTGCCTCCTTCACCTCTGACGGCATCTGTCTGGAGGGTGTGCTTCTTCCTTCACCTCTGATGGTATCTACCTAAAGGGTGTGTGCCTCCTTCACCTCTGATGGCATCTATCTGGAGGGTGTGCGCCTCCTTCACCTCTGACGGCATCTGTCTGGAGGGTGTGCACCTCCTTCACCCCTGACGGCATCTGTCTGGAGGGTGTGCTTCTTCCTTTGCATTTACTGGGCAGAGCCTATCTTGTGTCTTCATCCAACTTCTGGAGAGGACAAGATGTCACAATTCTATCCAGGGCTCAAGAGAGAAGCCAGATGATATTCTCAGTGGCATGAGTAACTCCCAAAGGTATTAAAACAACAACAACAACCAAACAGAAAACCAACCAAACAAACAACCCTTTGTGGGTGACTAGGGACAGCCAGGGGAGGCACCAGCAACATTCTGGATGATCTTTTTCTAATTCTTTGTGTATATGGTATGTGCACAAAAGTAGAAGACTGAGGTTGAATACAGACAATTCTAAAAACAGAAAACAAAGCTCAGCCATTTCCTACCCCACTTACTCTTCCAATGATCCTGGCAAACAGGAAGGCAGGGCTGCCTCCTTTGCTTGTTCAGGACCCCTATACTAGGCTGGAAAGGGATGTGGGTAGCTCTAGGTAGGGAGATATGATATTTTTCAGACCCAGAGAGATGGAGGGAGAAATAAACTGTCTTGCTCAAGAAGCAGATTTGGTTGGACTCCTAGAAGTGGATAAGCCCCTATTGCTGAAGACACCATGGACTTCAGACATGGGACCATGGAACTGAGCTGAAAGCCTCCTCCCTGAGTGCAGCTTCCAAAGAGGGAAGCAACCAGAAGTCCTAACCAAATATGATGCTTATGTGTTGTAGGATTTCCTTCTATATGCTGTGAATATCACTGGTTAATAAAGGAACTGCTTTGGGCCTATAGCAGAGCTATAGGGGAACAGAGCTAGTCAGGAAAAACTAAACTGAATGCTGGGAGAAAGGAGGTGGAGTCAGAGAGAAGCCTTGGAGCCGCTGCCAGAGACAGATGTGCTGAAACTTTCCTGGTAGGCCACAACCTTGTGGTGATACACAGATTAATGGAGATGGGTTAAATTAAGATATAAGAGTTAGCTAATAAGAAGCTAGAGCTAATGGGCCAAACAGTGATTTAAATAATATGGTTTCTGTGTGATTATTTTGTGGTTGAGCAGCCAGGAACACAACAAGCGGCCCTCCTTCAACACCTATGAACAAGTACTACCAGCATGGCAAGGTGACCCTAAGGTACAGGATGGGCGTACATACCTTGGCAGAAACCAATAGCTCTCTAACTGGATTTAAGATCAACTCCCTCCCCCACCCCAACAAGGAGGAAACTATCCCTGTACTGGAAACCTAGCCAACTACTCAGTATGAATGAGGTCCTGGATCTTAGAAAAGAATCTACAATCACCTCCTCTCCAAATGAGCAAAGTCCCAACTCTACTCACTCCACACTAGATAAGTGTGGTCCCCACTTCTCATCAAGGAAACTTCTCTTTGTAACAGGCAAAGACCATTTCAGAAAGCCGTGACAAATCAAAGCACATAACTTGTGGAGCTCAGTCTAGTGGATGTATTTGCAAAACAACTGCCACACTTAAGGATCACTGTGGATCACCTAAGGATCAGAGACCACTGTGGAAGAGGGAGAGAAAGACTGTTAGAGCCAGAGGATCGGGGAGTTTGCTGTGAGCCTCACCGACATGGCTGCCCAGACACAAGCTGACCAAGGACAACAGCAGACATGCTTATGCGTGCAGAGGAAAGCCCATGAGGCTTCAACCCTACACAAGAACTACAGGCAATTAAGGAATGCAGAGCGTGGGAGAAACAGTCTTCCTCAGGGAAAAGTACAGCAGTTGGTTATCCAGCCTAAAATGGTTAGACTTGAAAACATGCATACATACAAGTAACATGATTCAGACTGAGGAGGTTGTATATAAGGAATACATATGCATATACATCTACGCATGTAACAACAATTAATGAAAAGAGATCCTGAATTGGAAAGGGAGCATAGAAGATACATGGAAGGATTTGCAGGGAGAAAGGGAAAATGGTGTAATTGTATTTAATCTTCAAAATATAGAAAAATAATTTTTAAAAAAATGAAGAAAGAGCAGGGAGGTGCCCACCCCTCAGGACAACAGCAGGAAGCCAGGAGGATTGGAACAAGCGCAGAGATTTTCCTGGTAGGAAGGAAATCTGGACTCTTTGAACTTGGATTCTTGTGTGATGAGGATGATGAGGGGCATGAGTATCCTCACTTTTCACCCAGAGAGAATGTGTGTGCACTTGTGTGTGGTGTGTATCTGTGTTCATGAGGGTGAGAGGAAATGGGTTTGTGTGTGATGTATGTGTTCATGTGGGTAGGAGTTAATATGTCCGTGTGCGTGCAGGTGTAATGGATTTGGCACGTACTCCTTTGTGGAATGGCTGGACATGGACATAGGATGTGTTCCTTGATCACTCTCCACCTTATTTTGTGAGGCACTGTCTCTCACTGACCGTGGAGCTCACCAATTGGCCAGAACTAGGCGGCCTGTGAGTCCTAGAGAGCCTCTTCTGCTCCTTCAGTGATGGCATTGTGCTAAACTACCTCACTCAGCTTGTAATGTGAGTACTGGGGAATCAAGGATCTGAAATGGATTAGCTGTGAGCTTGCCTGTGTTCAAAGTCATTTCCTGGGTTTAAGGTTTCCCATCCAGAAGCCCATTATTAGGTGCAACGTCTGAGATTTGTTACTTAGATATTTTTTGAAGATAGGAAAAAATATAAAGGAAAGACATAAAGCTTTAAGCTAATCAATTTCTTAACATTAGACTGATAGGATCTCCCTTCAGACTGTTGATCAGACTTTTTATCTCCCAAGAACAAAGCTTATCCATTGTGTCTCCTTTGGTGTGGATCGTATCAGTTGAAGCCTGGTTATATCAAATTTTAATGATTGCTCATTAAACATGTCTGACTGTGATGAATGTCAAGTTCAAATATACATGAATCAGCCCTAAATGATTCCTAACTAATTAGAAAAATGTTTCCAAGTTACTGGTCATGTCCTAAGTCGTTCGGAGGAAAGAAGCCTCTGAGATGACTTTCACGTGGCGATGTTTGCCCAGATTTGTCAACACAGCTGAGTCAGGGTGGTGGCTCTCATCCCACACAGGGAACCCACCTAATGTGATGATAGGAGTGGCTACTGCTCCTTCTTGAGATTTCTTCACTATATCTGTAGTACTCAGCCTTTTGCCTGACTCACAGAGTTGATCCACAAAGAAATGTTTGTTGACTGATTTGGAAACAATGCCTTTCTAAGAAAGAACTGGAAACCAGATACTCTTGGGCAGACCTTCATAACAGCTGATAAAGGACAAAACCACCCAGCAACTGATGACCCCAAGAAGGAAGACAGAGGGAAAACAGACACCAAGATTCAACAAGTCCAGAAAGAGAAGAGTGAATAGAACCCACAGTCTTGGAGGATAGCAGAAGACCCATCTGCGATGCTTCAGGGGACTTTGGGGATAATTGCCCCCCATAATTATCTGCAGAGAGAAAGTCCTATAACCTTCAAGATCTGAACCCCAGATCAAAGTCCTCCTGTCCTTCAATTGTACTTCCCACCCCTGAGCAGAGTTTAAGGTTAGGCTTCTGTAGTAGTGATGGTCACTTGTAGACATGTCAGGGAAAGCTGGTCTTAGAGATGATAGACAGCAGGTACAAACTACAGCTCTCTATGAAGACCGGAAGGGAAGGCCATGCTACTAACACTCAGAGTACCAGCAGGAAATTTCTCGCATGATTCCTGAAGTATGTACACCACCAACGAATGCATTGGGTCAACAATACATGGTGTTATAGAATATTAGAGACTGAAGACAGCTGTGGGCATATTTTCTGCCCCAGCTGCTCAAGAGGCTGAGACAACAGGAACACACAAGCCTAGGAATCTGAAGTCAACCTGGACAACATTACAAAACCCTGATCAAAACAAAGTTTATACTTAAATTTTAATTTTAAAAGATCCATTTTGTATAGCTCTATCCACGAGAACTATGGAGAAATGTCTTTATACCCTAGCGTGGGAAACACTCAAGCCCTTCTCCCATTTTGTACTGGATTTATCTGTGCACCCATCTTTCTTCCTTACTAGGAATTATGCTGTCTGAGGGCAAAGACTGCAAAGTCTCGTTTTAAAAGTTTTAAAATCTATCAGAAGTAGTAATGAGAATATGATTTTGATAAGCATGAAAAATGAAAGCGAAAACAAGGGAATAATGACTTGGGTGTAAGAAATCACATTTACATTGACGCTGGCAGTGAAGGCATTTTGAAAAAAAATTTTTTGAAGAACTTCTGAAAGCCAATTTTTGTTAAGTGAGTTTACATCTAAATTTCAGTTGCGTTAAGAGTTAACGCAAAGGTCTTTTATTTGTTCCTAATGTCACCAGCCATATCCTGCCATCGATTTAATGGGGAGAAATCCCTATTGGAATCGATAGGGAGTTCTCTGTGAAAATCAATGGCAGGATGTGGCTTCTGAGAACGTGTGTCGCTGTAAGCTTGAAGCTGCAACTTCAGGGCAACCCTTTATGCTGCATTTAAAATCAACAATTGGAAAACATTGTGTTGCTTTAGGGAGGGAATAAAATGGGAGGAAGGAAACACACATTTGTGTGGGACAATCTGTCATGTTCCCACAGACCAGCAGGCTTGCACTGGCTTTTCGATTCTTAAAGAAAAATTCATGGAAAAGACCAAGGTCTTAAAAAAACAACAAAAATCTAAACTTAAAAGTCTGATTTCCTGAATGCACAGTAAATGTGTTACCAACTAAATCAACACAAGGCAGACCACCTGGGTGGGTGGCTAGCTCCTCTCCATTGCTCCATAGCCTGTGGCTCACTGTCACATACTTTGGTGACAAAGGAAACCAGTCAATGTTGGGCAAGACAAAGAGAGAGAAGTAGAGAGGACAATCACAGTCATCATTAGGGACTTTGAGTTTTCAAGGCAGGGAATGTCTGAAAGCAGATCCCAGGTTGTCTTGAGAAAAGATTAGGAAAGATACGCACTTGTTCTGCATAAAGTGAATGTTCATAAACTTTTGTTTTCTGTTTGCACGAATGCAGCCTGCAAAATAAGTGATTTCTCTTCATGGAGAGTAATGGCCAGACAGTATAGCTCTACCTTCTCCAGCAGGGGAAGCATTCACATCATGGTCCTGTGGTACTTTCTCTCTGTTCTTTGTCTCCATGGATTGTCTTGAGATTTTTTTTTTTTTTGTAGCTAAGGATGACTTGAAGTTGAACTCATGAACTCAGCAACATGTCTCCTCATTGTCTTTGCTTTGTCTCCATCCTAGGCCAAATCTTTGCACTCAGTGGCCCTGCACAGCCCATAGGAGATGCCATCAAACCCCAGGGGAACAGAGAAGGAGATGTCTAGTAAACGGAGTTCTTTCACACTTCTTAAGGGCAAACAAAAGCTAAGCACACTAGAATTTATTAACAGTGCTGGGCTGTGTTTTAGACACCGCACAAGGCACTGGGATTTGGACAGGAAAGATCCCCACTGCTTCTCTGGAGCCTTACAAATGAGCCATGAAACCATGATGAAGATGGTCTTAGGAAGCCAAGTGTGTTTTGGAGGAAACAGGGAAGCTATCCTCTGTGAGTCAGGGCATGAGTTCCAGGGGAGGGGACCTAAGGGGAGGTTGGGTTTACTATAGAGAGAAGAGCTGTGTGTGTAGGAGTGGTTGTTTTCAGCTTCATTTGGGTATAATTAACAAATAAAAACAAGATATATTTTTGGTATACACTGATCTTTTAATTTAGATACACATTATGAAATGATTAAATAAATATAATTAATATATCCATCACCTTGCATGCTTGTATGTATGCTGAATTACTTTGTAATTTTCATGTATATATACACACATTTCTTTAAATTAGTTTGACAAAATACTCAGCATAAGAAAGTGAAGAAAGGAAGTTGTAGGGGTTTGAGAGAAAGTGGCCCCCCAAAGGGAGTGGCACTATTATGAGGTGTGGTCTTGTTGGAGGAAGTGTGTCATTGCGGTGGGGGGCAGGCTTTCAGGTCTCTTTGGCTCAGGTTTCCCCTCAATGTGACTGTCAGTCAACTTCTTATTGCCTGCAAGACGTAGGACTCTCAGCTCCAGCACCACATCTGCCTGCAAGCCGCCATGCTCCCCAATGATAATAGACTGAACCTCTAAAAGTGTGAGTCACCCCCATTAAACGTTTTACTTTGTAAGAGTTGCCATGGCAAGCAGGTGAGAGACCTGTCTCCAGGCTACACCACCACTGCCACAACCCCCTGGACTTTGTTCCCCCAAGATCCACTCAGCTGCCCAACCAAATGAACCTGGTCATCCTCCCAGTGGCCAGCTCCCCCACCCCCTGTAACCTCAGCAGACTATAGAGGCACAGGCACATCCCACACCAGTTGGAAGAACAGGTAAATGACTGGGTTCCCAGCGGAACTGCCCCAAAGACAAGACCCTAAACCTCAGGGCACATTCCGAGACTCACCCCCTTCCATGTCAACACAAGCAAGGCAACTGGGCCATTGCCCCAATTCTAGCAGAACTCCACTGCTCTGGTAAGTCTCCAGCAGCCAGCAGACAGGTGAGAGACCTACCCCGAGGCTGTACCACTCCCTCACTGGAGTCCCCCAAGACCCACGCTGCCACCCAACCCCATGAACTTGTTCATCCTCCCTGCAGCCAACCCTCCCTGCAACCCCAGCAGACTACAAAGGTGCAGGCACAGATCACACCAGTTGGAAGAACAGATGAGTTAATGCCAGTATAAGACTACATTCAACAACAGGAAGGCCAATACAGCACCACAAGAACCCAGTGATCCTAGAACAGCAAGACCTGAACATTCCAGTGCAGCTGAAGCACAAGAAAAATGTCCTTAAAATAACATTATGAAGATGATAGAAGCCCTTAAAGAGGAAATGAAAAATTCCCCTTAAAGAAATTGCAGAAAAGACAAACAAAAATTGGAAGAAATCAGCAAATCCCTTCAAGAAAGTCAAGAAAAAAAATCAAACAGACGAAGGAAATGGTTCAAGATTTGAACATTGAAATTGAAGCAATAAAGAAAACAAAAACAGAGAGAATTCTGGAAACGGGAAATCTGGGAAAGTGAACAGGAGCTACAGAGGCAAGCATCAACCACAGAATACAAGAGATGGAAAAAAGAATCTCAGGTGTTGAAGATACAATAGAGGAAATAGATTAATTGGTCAAAGAAAATGTTAAATCCCATAAATTCCTAACACAAAGCATCCAGGAAACCTGGGACACCATGAAAATACCAAACCTAAGAATAATGGGGATAGAATAAGGAGAAGAAACCCAGCTCAAAGACACAGGAAATATAAGAAAAAGTTCCCAACCTAAAGAAGGACATGCCTATAAAGGTTCGAGAAGCTTACAGAACACCAAACAGTCCCCTGCCACATAATAATCAAAACACTAAACATACAGAATGAAGAAAGAATATTAAGGGTACCAGGCCCAAGCCAGGTACCTCAGTGGGAGCAGGCCTGAGGCAGTGACCACCACAGAAACAGGTACAAGGGAGCCACCGCTGAGGGAGCAGGCTCAAGCCAGAGACCTCTGCAGGACTGGGCATGAATCAGCGACCTCTGAGTGAGAAGCCTTGAGTCAGTAATCTCTGGTGGAGCAGGCCTGAGCCAGCAACCTCTGCTAGAGCAGGCCCAAGGTAATGACCTCAGTGGGCGTAGCCCCAAGCAAGCAACCTCTGTGGGAGTAGGGCCTAATGACCCCTGGGATTACAGAGGAACCTTCAGGAACACTGAATGACCTCTGGGGTGACAAGGTAAGAACACACACAACACCACAAAGGGCAAAGCACAACACCAACAAAAACTAGTGGCCCTATGACAGCAAGACTTGAACACCCAAATATAGATAAGCAGAAGAAAATGACCTAAAAAATAACTTGAGGAGAATGTTTGAGACCCTTAATGAGTAAATGAAAAATTCCTTCAAATAAATAAAGGAAAAGACGAACAAAAAACTGGAAGAAATCAACAAATCCCTTAAAGAAAACCAAGAAAAAGCAATCAGATAGAGGAAAGAAACAATTCAAGACTTGAAAACCGAAATAGAGACAATAAAGAAAACACAAACCGAGGGAATTATATAGAAATAATGAGAAAATGATCAGAAACCACAAATGAAAGCATAAACAGCAGAATAAAAGACATGGAAGAGAGATTCTCAAGCGCTGGAGATACAATAGAGGAAACAGATTCATCAGTCAAAGAAAACATTAAATCTAACGAAAGCTTAACACAAACCTAAGAATAATAGGGATAGAAGAAGAAGTCCAGCTCAAAAGCACAGAAAATATATTCAACAAAATCATAGAAGAAAACTTTCCCAACTAAAGAAAGATATGCCTATGAAGACACAAGATGCTTATAGAATACCAAATAGACTGGATCCCAAAAAAGTCCTCTTGCCACATAATAATCAAAACACTAATCATACAGAATAAAGAAAGAATATTAAGAGCTGCCTAAAGGATAACCAGCCTGCAATCCACAGCTACAGAAAATCTAGGTAATAAGGAGGGCCCCAAGAGAGATGACACATGGATTTCCCTGGGAAAGGGAAATAGAAGATATCTCCTGGGTAAACTGAGGGTTGGTGTGAGAGTAGAGTTATGAGGGATCAGGTTGGGTGGGTTGGGGACAGGATGAAGGGGAGGATAAAGAAAGAGATAACTTGGTATTTGGGAGACACACGGTGCCAGGGACGCTCTCATGATACCAGCTAGGATTCATTCCTAGCAGTAGTGGAGAGGATGCCTGAACAGACCTTCCCCTGTAATCGGATTTGTGACTACTCTAATTGTCTTCAGAGATACTCTATCTAGTAACCAATGGAAGGAGATGCAGAGAGAGACCCACAGCCAAGCACTGGGCTGAGCTCTGGGAGTCTTACTGAAGAGAAGGAGGAGGGATTTTATGAGCAAGGGAGCAAGGCGGAGTCATGACGTGTGGACCCACACAAACAGCTGACCTGAGCTCGTGGGAACTCAAGGACTCTGGATCAACAGTGAGGGAGCCTGCATGGGACCAACCTAGGCCTTCTGCATGTGTGTGACAGTTGTGTAGCTTGGTCTCTTTGTAAAGCTCCTAGCAGTGAGATCAGGACCCGTCCCTGGCACTTAGCTGGCTTTTGGGAACCTGGTCCCCATGCTGGGTTGCCTTTCCCAGGCTTGATGCAAAGGGAGGAGCTCCATCCTGCCTCAGTTTGATGTGCCAGGCTTTGTGCGAGCCCAGGGGAGGCCTGTTTCTCTCTGAATGGAGACAGCAGAGGAACGGAGATGGGGGACATGTGGGTGGACAGGGGGAGGGGAAACTGTGGTCGGTATGTAAAATAAGTGAAAATAAAATTAATTAAAAAAATTAGTTGCTATGGTCATGGTGTCTTTTCACAGCAATAAAGATCTCTTGACTAAGGCAGAAGTGCTTACGTTAGCTCACAGCTTTAAGAGTACCGTCCATCACGATGGAGAAGGCACTGCAGCCGAGTGTAGGTCGCATGGCCCCTACACACAGGAAGCAAGGAGATAAGGGATGTTTGGTGCTCGCCCCACTTTCCCCTTTTATTTAGTCTTGGGTCCCAGCGCCCATTCAAGGTAGGTTTTCCCAACTCTAATAAACCTCTCTGGAAATACAGACAGGTTCAGAGCTTTGATATTAAATCATGACAGATCGATAATGAAGATGAACCACCACACTAGACATCACCATTAACTCCAGTTTCCATATACATTTTATTCCCAGGAGCCATTCATCCCGTGCGAGTGAAAGTATACATGCTATGACCCCACACTCTCCCCTCCCCCAGGCTTCTAGCTCGGATGCCCCCGTCCCACTCAATCTCTCAGTTTTGACAGATTTTTAAAAGGAGGATCATTCTTTTCTCTTGGGACAGATACTCAAGTACCCCAGGCTTTCCTTGAACGTGCCCTGTGCTAGGAATGACCTTGGACTTTTGGTCTTTGTTCCTCCATCCCCCACGTGCTGGGGTTGCAGATGTATGCCACCATGCCCTGCTCATATGGCTCTGGGCATGGGGTCCAGAGCACTGTGCACACCAGGCAAGCACTCCATCACCTGAGATGCAGCACCAGCGGAATTCATCTTAAATAACTGGTAGAATTTAGTTAGGAGGCCATCACCTGTAGGGTTTTCTTTGAAGGGAGTCTTTCGTTTGCTTCACTAATCCAGTGTCCTTGGTTGTTATAGATTCGTTCAGATTTTTCCATTTCTTCAAGAGTCCATCTTTGTAGGCTTGTGCGTGTCAACCACGCTTCCACTCCCTTTAGGCAGCCTGATCGTCCCATCTAATTGCTGTGGTCATTTCTTTGGCTTGCTGTTTATTATCTGGGCCAACTCTTTTTTTTTAGCATAAGGATTTGTTGGTATCATTTGTTTTAAAAATATTCTTAGTTGAGCTGAGCTTTATTTTAGTTTTGTTGATCTTTTGTTCAGGGTTTTTATTTTTATTATTACTTTCGGTTGTTTGTTTCTGCTTTGCTTATCTTTTCTTATATCTACTTCTGCTCTGGCCTCTGATATTTCCTTCCTAACTTTGGGCTGAGTTCCAGCTCCTGAAGGAGCAATGTCGTGTTTGCCGGGGTTGTTTTGCTACGAACCCTGCCTTCAGAGCTGCTCTTGCTGGCTCCTATAGAAGTCACATGATGATTACTTTTGATTGTCACTTAATGGGATGTACAATCACCAAGGGAACAAACCTCTGGCCTCGTCTGTGAGGAAACTTCTATACTGAAAGAATCGAGGTAGGAAGAGCCGCCCTAAATGTGGACCGTGCCGTCCTATGGAATGGGGTCCCACACTGAAGCAGGAGAGATAGCAAGCTGGTGGTTTATCTCTGCTTCGAGCCTGGAGAAGCAATGAGCAGCCGCCTCAAGCTTTGGCCTCTGTGATTTCCCCTCCAGCATGGACTGTAGCTTCACACGGGGAGCCAGATTAAACCCTCCTTATGTTGGTTTTGTAGGTTCTTTTGTTATAAAAAAAAAAGGAAGCAATGCATGTGTCTCTACTTGTATCTGTCTCGTTATACTTTTAAATTCCAATTTTAGTCCTTATTAACCTCTTGAGTGTTCAGGAGCTGCTAAATGTCTGTGTATTTTGGGGAGCTCCCGTTTCCTTCATGACCCTATTTCTCATTCCACACTCTAGTCAGAAGCCTGTGCTTTGGGCCCTGGTTTCTTGTGCTGCTGGGGCAGAGGACCTCGTACTGGAGGAGTCTTACACAACAGAAACGTAAGGGAGCTGAAGAGTTCAAAATCACAGGGCTGGCATATGGGGAAGCCTCCCCATGCTTCTTCCATAGCCGAAGACAGACAGGGAAGCGGCAGAACTGTGCATGTGAAGGATGGCAAACACCACCTTGTAGGATAAGTATATTCTGGGGCTAATTCAGTCTCATTTGATGTCCCAATTACACGTGGATCTGGGTGTCCAACACATTCCCTCTGTGGACAGTTCTACCCACAGTGGAGCAGCACATGGCTTGTCTTGCAGAACATTCTGTATGTATTTGGAAAGTACTTGTGTGATGCGGTTGCTAGGCTAAATGACAAGACTAGCAGAATTTCGCGATGGGGCACTTGAGAGTGAAGGACAGAGCGACATTCAGTGGACTTTAGCAGAAGACACCTGAGTCACGTCCTCTGGGGCCTTTGAGCAGTAGGGTGTGTCTAGGACTTACAAATGGCTGGAACTGTGGAGGATGTTGTCTTTGCAGAAGAGAAGCTGTGAGCAAAAGGGCTGAGTAGGTCAGCTGAGCTGTCACCTAAGCAGTGATGTCAGTGTTGGGGACTGATCTCAGAACAATGGAGTCCCTGACATAACACAAGCAAGAAGTCGCATGCCTTGACGTCCATTTCTTATGCTGCCTTGTTCAGAAATAAAATGACACTGGCGAGACAGAGACAGAAACAGTTAAAAGAAATTTCTCCAAAGAGATACACTGAACTCAGCATTGGAAAGGACTCCGCAGGAGACCAGGATGGCAAGGATCTTAGACTGACTTCTGTCTTGACTGTCCAGGCTGGAGGATTGTCATGTGGCCAGCACCCAGAGAGAAGGAGACAACCTTAGAAGAATGGGGGGCAAATATTTTTAAGACCTTTGCATTATGAAAAGTGGCCCTTGCCTTTGCTCTGTCTTTGGGGGCCGCGAGTCAAACGCTGAGGGGAAGGAGTTGATAGAGACAGAGAAGCATGGGGTGTGGCGACACCAGTTCTCTCTGGTTCCTTCACAGCACACAGGCCAGGGAGGCAGCAGATGTAAGGCTGGGCTGATTCAGGGCTATGGGGGTGCAGGAAGGCACTGTGACTGATGTTAGATAAATCACTAAGGAAATCTGGTAAACTGTGGTTGTGGCAAGTGTGATTTTTGAATCAACAAGTTTCTAGGTCTCTGTCTTTGGGTCTGAGCAGAGACAGCCTCAGTTACCCTACGTTCAAGCTGAAGCGCCGAAGCTCCCTCACAGGTGTGGGCTGAGGACCAAGGGTCATCATGTGACTGGCGCAAGTAAGAAGACAAATCCAAATCAACAGGCCACATAGATCTGCAGCCTGGGGCTGGGGTATGGCTCATCCAATAGATGCTGGCCCAGCAGGCACGATGGCCCAGATCATTCCCAGAGCTGTATGAGTCAGTTGAGGGGAGACAAGTGGGAGGTGGAGGCAGGAGAAGCCAAAGTTCAAGACCTGGCTACATAATGTGTTTGAGGCCTGTCTGGGGTAGATGAGATTGACTCATATTAAAAATTAAAGGAATACATTTTTAAAACAGAAAGGAAATGAAATGCAGTGATTTGACATTGTGTGCCAACATACGCCCGGAATATTTATAGGTAAATACATTTCAGCCTGAATTAACAGGTTAACATCTCTGATTCTGAGAAAACACTCTCTAAGTACCACCGATTGGCAACTAATGCTTGTATAATTTGAAGGTCTAGTGCCAGCGAGCACTCACACAGACTAAAGTGAGGGCCCTCGTGTGATGCGCCATCACCCATGTATGTAAAGTCTCTGCTGTATACAAATTTCCCCAGCTATCAGCTGTGAGTGTTGCCTTGATGTTTCTAATTTGGTTGTACCTTTAAGGCTGTGCTACAGGAATGATGAGAAAAGAATTAAACCTTGGTAAGGTGTGTCATAAAATATGCTCCTTCTGAAAACCAACTGAGGTTTTGTTGTGTGCGAATTTGACCCAAATCCTGTCGTAAGAAGCTTCATCTTAGAAAGCTTGTGTTTGAATTTGTGTTGATGTCAAACATGTAGATAAACACAAATTAACTTTGCTATAATAAAGTGCTCTCATTGAGTTGAAATGATTATGTTTTCCTACCGTTACATTAAGATACAACTGCAGATTCGATTTTATATCTAATATATTGTTTGTTATTTTAATCGGCCGCTTCGGCTAATGGTGTTATGTTTACATGAGCCCATTCCTTCTTGCTTCCAACACTGTGTTTGTAATGAATCACAGCCTTGGGTTTCTGGGGCAGATTCAAACCCAAGGCCATCTTCCTGGTATTGCCACATCCAGGTCCTTGGGAAGTAGGAAGGACAAGAAGAAGTAAATAAATGCATGCTGTTCAACATCTTAGTAAGCATATAAAATGTATGTGCAGCCTTTGGGCTTTCTTTGAAAGCGGGTGGGCGTTTGGAGATGTGTTCTCGGCAGAGTCTGTGCTGATTTCGTGTCTTCTTTTCCTTGGGTTTGGAAAATGGGGAGCGGTGTTGGGCCACGGGGATAGTGACTATGACGTGCTGGTGAATACCTTCTGGTATAGACCCGCCAGCATCTCCTCCTTCGTGAAATCTGCTACTTTGATGCCAGGGATTTGGAGGGCTCCCGAGGCCCCAGACCTCCCTTGTCCTTTTCTGCAGCTAGAGAGTAGGCACACACTGGAGACTCCTCTCTCACAGTGGATGCAGGCAGATGCTTGCCTTTCGACCAAACCACTTAACCAAGCACACACCCAGATCAGGGGCGTCTCCAACAGAGTGGGGCTGGGGCTCTGTTGGTCAATTGCTCATCCAACAGACGTGAAGATCTCCATTCATGCCCAGTTCCACATAGACTAGATGTGGTGGCTCATGCCTGTGACTTCAGCCCTCTGGAGATATGGAAAGGAGGGTCAGAAGTTCAAGGTCATCCTTAGCTATCTAGCAATTTAAAGTAATTTACAAGGAACGTTTGGAGAATGTAGGAAACCCAAAGATAGTCTGCAGTGTTCTGGATAATGGCTGTGGTTACAGCTGGAGTCCACTCTGAACATTCTGAGCCTCTCTCCTTTTAGACATTATTTTTTTCCACAGCTTTCTTCCTGTGAGACAATGGCTACTAATTGGGTGCATTGTGGAAGCGCTGAATTTGGTCCTTGGCAAGGCTAAATAATTTATCAAGGATCACACAGCTGAAGACTGCCGGCAGGAAGGACACAAGCCTGTCCTAGGCTCGTAGTGAGAGACAGCACACTGCTTGTGGGAGCTTACAGGGAGTTTCTTTCATGTTTGTAAAAGAAAGAAAAAGAGGTTGTCCCTCTCTCTGGGATGATGCCTCATGTTCCCACTGAAAGAGAGCTTACCATGTCCCTGACAGTCACCTCTGCCCACCAGAGGTCCTTGTGGACTTGGCTTCTTTCCAGAGACTATCACCAGAAATGGTTTCCCAAAGTATAGGATTACTTCATGGTTTTAAAAATTACACCTAACTTCTATTCTCCATTCTAACTTTTATTCTCTTTCTTTGTGTGTGCGTGTGTGTATGTGTGTGTGTATGTATGTGTGTGCATGTGTGTGTATGTGTGTATGTGTGTGTGTGTGTGCGCGTGTGTGTGTATGTGTGTGTGTGTGTATGTGTGTGTATGTATGTGTGTGTGTGTCTGTGTGCGTGTGTGTGTGTGTGTGTGTTGTGCATGGCCACCATGTATGTATAGAGGTTAAAGGACAATTTGGTGAAGTCAACTCTCTCCTTCATCATGTGGGCCCTGGGGCTAGAACACAGGTTTCCCTTACCTACTATGCTGTCTTGATGGTCCCCTTAGGTGTTTCTTAGTCCAATTGAGTGGAGTACGGAAATTATCCAGTCCACAGTAACCCCGGAGAGGAGATCTATTAACCTAGTAATGACTTATCCCACGTTATGGAAGCTGGGAACCAGGTAGTTTGCCTTTTGAAGACAGTTGTGCGAGGACAGACCCCCTTCTGGCTCCATGACAGAGAGTTTTGAATAAACAATGGGCAGCCCAAGATCCCTGGGAACTAAAGCAGTGGAAGGAACGGGAAGGGCGGAGTCCAGCTTCCTTCTCTGGGAACTTGGCCTGGGCTCCACGAGCAGTCTTCTCCCACTAGCTCTTGGCTAATCTCTGCAAAGCTCTCTGTCTCATTAGATTTCTCTGATGGAATACTGATGTGGGGAGCCTGGGCTTCTATGCTCCAGAAAGGAAAAGACCTTGGGATTTAGAAGTGTAGGAAGTTGAAGTTATTAAAAAGCCTACTTGAACAGTACTATGTGACAAACCCTTGACACATGACTAAAAATATCACAGCCCTGATATTTAGGAGGGGCTTTTGAGTGTCCTTGGCAGTTGAATGTAAGCTTCATGGAAACAGGTTCTGGTTACCACTAAGATCAGTATTGGCTTGACCTTCTCTATAGCTCTCCCAGAGACGACAAGGCAGCTTAGTATTCTCCCACGAGGTGCCTGCTCTTCCCTGGAAACCATGGCTGCAAAGAGCTAATCCATATGGCCATAGTGGGGCACAGCATTCCCTGAGATAAACTCCTGAAGGGGGTACAGGTACATTGTGGGAAAGAGGGTGCCTGATCTTGGTTATTTTATCTCATTACCCATTGTGTGTGGCCTGGAGTATTTGCTGTTGGCTTTAGACTGTATGTGACCAAAGTGACTGCATGGTAACGTGTTTGCATTTTATGTGTTGAGTCTCAATAAAATAACAGAGGCTGCAAAAAAGAAAATAGTGTAAGTAAGAACTTGATGTCAGAAGATTTACCAATCAGAACAAAGGGACAAAAGGTCAACCATCTCAATGTCTAAATAAAATTATTGCCAGAAGCATTAATACTGATTGAAAGCTTGTGCTACAAGCTAGAAGATAAAAGGGTATATTAGCTGATATATGAACCAAAGAAATAGCAGAAGTCTGGCTCTCTGACTGTGAGACTGGAACCACTTACGTGTCCCTAGATCCAACAGCATGACTTTGTGCCTGTAGTCCATTAGAACAGTTTATAAGGCGTAACAGCAGCTCAGCAGAGAGTATAACACTTCCCTAATACGGTCTGAGAACTCGCCTGAAATTCCTCCCCTTCACTCCCACTCAATTCAAACTTTTATATCCTCATGATCTTTAGTTCTAACCAAGTGTTAGACTCACTCAATTTCCATACTCCACTCTATTGGAAGATGAACCTTAAGTCTGGAAGAACCCAGAACACAATGACTATCCGCATGCTAGAGAGGCTGCAAACAGGTAGTTGCTGCCTAGTCCGTGAGGTTTGATGTCTCAGTGGTCCCAGTCTGGTACTGAAGGTCCAAAGGATTCTCAGAGAGTGGCTGATCTCCAGTCTTCCCTAGAAAGAATGTGGGGTTGGGTGTCAGCAAAGGGTGGGAGGCACATCAATAGGATAGTCACGTCCCCAGCAGGAAGTGGACGCAGGCACATGTAAGCAGCCCTTCTCTCCCTCGGATTTCCGCATAAGTGGGCTGCTGCTGGAAGGGGCTGCCCACTGGTGAAGGGTCTTCCTCCACGTCAGTTAACTCTGTCTAGAAATGCCCTCCCAGTCCTACCAAAAGGCATGACTTTTAGTTTGAGACTCACAGATCCAATCAAGGTGGAAACCAAGCGTCTTCGTCATCACAGCTCTCTCTCTCTCCCCTCCCTCTCCCTCTGTGTGTAGCATGTGTGTATGAATGGACACATTCCCCACTCGCCCATCTATGCACACATATGAACATACAATGTGTTTTTCCTAAAGTTGCCTTCTCTGGTTAAAAGAATTCACCTTCCACAGTCCAGTTCCTGGGGAGTTTCCCAGCCTGGGAAAACTGAGGCCCAAATCAGAGACCAGAAGCTGGCACTGGACAAGAATCACCCAAACAAACACTCATGAAGCTAGCATATCTTTCCTGAAAGTCATTTGTTTACCCTCAAATGCCCTTTTCCCAGTTCCTGTCTATCCTCTGCTAAAATGGTATATAGCTTCAAATTTTAGTCAGGTTTGAGTCACGATTTTCTGTGAACTCCAGCATATACTTGGATTTAAAAAGAAATTCTTTTCTTTAATCTTTGGATATTTTAAGCATTTAAGTGTATTATTATTATTATTTATTATTATTATTAATCAGAGAGTACATGTGCCACTACTCACCTATGGAAGTCAAAAGACAGTTTTATAGAATCTGTTTTCTTCTTCTACCTAAACATGGATTCTGAGGATGAAACTTAGATTTTCAGGTTAACACTTTTACCTGTGAATCATCTGACCTGGTCTACCCTGCCTCACCCTCCTTTCCCCTCCCCCTTCCTCCCCT
>LOEQ01003682.1:66546-77141 GCA_001685075.1 Bramus lutescens | reverse complement strand
GGAGGAGGAGGAAGAAGAGGAAGAGGAAGAGGAAGAGGAAGAAGAAGAAGAAGATCCAAAGTCTCTTTGTATTTGTTCCATAACACAAAGCACCAAGAGATAGCATGGCAAAGTCCAGCATGAGCATTTGGTGGTGGCACACAAAGAGCCTTGTTTGGGAAAAACATCACAAGGGAGGCAGCTAAGGGCTGGGATGACACTTGGTGGATTCAAAAGAAGAAAGGAAAAGAGGGGCGGAAAAGAGCATAGCCCAGATAGTGGCAAGGTAAGCCAGACGCGGGGATGCTTTCCTTGTCCTAGGTCGCCTGCAAGTTTGATGGGTAGAACAACCTCATCCTCTCATGTTGTAGCAAGTCAGAAACACTTTCAGGGAGAGCGATGGGTCGTGACAGCAAATTGTTGGCAAATGAAGCTAATGAACAGCCATTTCCTCTCCTGCAAAGAGGCAGAGTGCCGCCTGCGTGCCTGTGTGTGAGCAGGACAAGCCAAAACTGCTACATTGCCAACTTAGGGACCGCCTCCCTCACCTCCATATCAGAAGACTCCAGAGAGGAAGTCAAACCTTGCAGCCATGCTTCTCCAAGCCACACCACCAGGAGCCAAAGCATCCTTGTCCCAGGGAAATACAACCAGACCAGTTGGATTTCTGATTGAATTTGACTTAATTGTTTAAATGGCAAACAGATTCCATCCTACATCCCTTGGACCCCAGCATGTTTAAGCTGAATCTTTCATATGAAAACGGGCGTGAACAGGGCACTGGGGAAATTCACGCTGTGTGTCTGATTCTATGACAGACGGTTCTGCATGTTTGATGCCTGCTCTCAGGGTTATCCCCAGGTAGAGGCATTGGTTCTCCTTCAAATAAATGTTGCCTCTTGGTGCCAAAGAACTATGCCTTGTTTGTCTATAGATTATCCCACCCCTGTACTGAACTTCAAAACTTTGGATGGCAGCATTAATTATTTCCTTCATTGCTATGGCAACACCCGACAAAAACAAGGTAAGGAAGGAGGGTTTCCTGTAGCTCACAGTTTGAAGCTACAGTGGTACATCGTCGTAAAGGAGGCTGCGGGAACGTGATGTGGTTGGCATCCTCAATCAGAAAGCTGAGAGAGGGGAGCACTGATGCTCAGCTCAGGACCCTAGCAGACAGGATAACACTGCCTGCATTTAGGGTGGGTCTTCCCACGTCAACTAGCTTAATCTAGAAACTACCTCACAGACATGCCCAGTGGCTTGTCTCTCAGGTAATTTTAGGTCTTACCAAGTTGACAGTCAGTATTAACCACCGCAATAAATGAATAATGGAAAAATAACCCAATAAGGATAAGAAAAGCCCATGAAAAAAATAACACAAAAGTCAGGACACAAAACTCAAGAAAGTCTCTAAAAAGAACCCAATCTTGGACTTGAGCATTGTAGGGTAGCCAAGGTGTATGGCTGGGGCCATGAGTGGGTATGTGTGACTGTGTTTCTTGGGGACAACAAATTGATTCTCATACGATATCTCTGAACTTCCAAATGTCATCGATTTTTAAATAAGAGGAATACAGACTGTAATTCTGTAAGATCTCCCTCATCAAATCTTCAATACAGCCTGTTGAGAAAATAAAGCTGAGGTTTTTGTTTGTTGTGTGTGTTACTGATGTTTCTGCCACTGTGACAATATACCCAAGGCAAAAGGGTTCCAAAGGGGAGTCTGTAGAATAACCCTTCTGTACACAGTGCAAATTATGTTGTGATTGGTTTAGTAAAGAAGCTGACTGGCCAATAACTGGACAGGATAAGGTTAGGCAGGAAAACCAGACCAAGGACACTGGGAAGAAGAAAGGCGGAGTCAAAGGAGATGCAGAGGAAGCAGGCTGAAAAGTAAAAGCCGTAAGCCACATGCCACCGTGTAGATAAATAGAAGAGGGCTAATTTAAGTTGTAAGATCTGGCTGGAGACAAGCCCAGGCTATCAGCCGAGCACTTATAATTAATATTAAGTCTCTGTGCAATTATTTGGGAGTAGCTGCCGAGACACAGAGAAACTCCTCCTGCAGGGGAGGGTTTTGCTCCAGCTCATGGCTTCAGGGCTTTCAGCATCTGGCTGCTTTGGCTGCTGCTTTTGATCCACAGTGGAGCAGAAGGTCATGTTAGAAGTCAGTGACAGAGCAAAGCTGCATGCTACAAAGCAGCCAGCAAGCGGAGGTATAGAAGAGCCGGTGTGAGACCTCAGGTCCTCCAGGGCTGCTGTCTCACAGGGTCACAAGCCCCTGGGTGTTCTCTCAGCTCCACGCCCTGATAGGAAAAGCAGCTGGACCACCCACTGTTCCCACAGGAGCCAAATACTTTCTCTGTTTTGGCTGCTGCAGGCAGGGTGGGACAATACTTAACCATCTTGCCCCTGGGATTCAAGGAAGCTTTGGCGGCCATCATTCTTAAACATCCCAACTCTTCACCCAGTACCTCTGTGACTTTTATCATATGGTGTAAGTGACATTTGCCTTGCAACACAGGTCACTTATTAACTAAGTCTGCTTTCTTCTTGAGGTACAAGGACTACCCCGTCCCTTGGAAATATTAAGAGTTAAGATGTCCTTGGTCTGTCAGGCCTAAGAGGCTACCTCAGACTCCTTATATGTGAAGTCAATGTTATTAAAGACTTCTTGCCTGAAAAAGATAGTTTCTCACTATATTTCTTTCAAAATTCCAATCCACCCCCCTCTCTCAGAATGATTTAACTGTTGTTGGAGACAAATACCTAGCAGTATTCTCTTTAAGAGCATGGCTCTGTCTCATAGTTCATCTTGTTAGGCTTGATCTTTGGAAAAACTCCCCACTTGACAGAGCTTCCAACGAAGCAGGAGCTAGGGGCTTAGGGAGACTCTAATGAACGATCAAGTTGTTGGAGTAGAGTCTCCTAGAATAAATAGTAATGACTTTGAGAGCTGGGAAGATGGCTCAGTTGATAAAGCACTTGCCTCTTAAGCATGAGGACCTGAGTTCAGATCCCCAGCACCTAAGTAAAATGCCAGGCATAGTGAACATCTGTAATCCCAACTCTAGAGAGGCAGAGACAAGATGGCAGATGGAACTTACTAGGCCGCCAACCTAGGTGAGTTAGTAAGCTGTTGTGGGATTTCCCTCTGTATGTTATGGGTATGCTTTGGCCTATGGCAGGGCAGAATATAGCAAGATGGGAAATCCAAGCAGAGATAGAGGAGGAAAGAAGGCGGAGTCAGGCAGACACCATGTAGCCGCCCAAGAAGCAAGAGGAAAACAAACCATGAACTTCGTGGTAAAGTATGAAATAATACAAATGGGTTAGCTTAAGATGTAAGAGATAGCTAGAAATATGCCTAAGTCATTGGTCAAAGCAGCTTCTTTATTAACCAGAGGTAATAAAACATAGTCACAGCATACAGAGGAGAATCTCACATCAGTTAGCCCCATGTTCATGGCGACTCTACATCAAAAAATAAGCTGGAGAGCTACTAGAGAAGACACCTGATTTCAGCGACTGGCTTCTATGGGCTTACACACATGTGTACCTGGGAAGGGGGCAAGGGGGGTGGAGACAGAGAGAGACAGAGAAAGAGAGAATGATAATGCTGTCAGACATCTCACTCTGGCCTCCTCTCAGCTCTCTGGTTTTTGTAGTCTCCGTAGACTTATTTGTTTGTTTGTTGAATTTCAAGACAGCATTTCTCTGCATAGCCCTGGCTGTCCTAGTAACAGCTCTGTAAACCAGGATTTGTGAACTCAGAGATCCATCTGCCTCAGCATCCCAAGTGCTATATTAAAGATGTGTGCCACCACTGCCTGGCTCCATAGATGGATGTAAGGCAAACACAGAGAACAGTGAAGAAGACAGGCAGAATTTATTACAGAAGGCCATGAGACGTGCTCAAGCACGATGGCTGGCACTAACCAAAGGGGCCATTTCAGGAGAAAACACTGCTAAGTTGATACTCCATATCCGCTTGAATGCACAATGCCCAGGGAGACAGTGGTGCTCACCTACATGCTGAGGTGGGCTTTGCACTACTTTCAAACCTCTCTAGAAGAGACAGCTCTCTTGAGGTAGGGTTTCCTGTTCAGGTGACTGTCAAGTCCATTTGGATTTCTACTGAGGGAGAGGACAGTCACATCTCCTTTCAGGGCCGTAGAGACAGCACGGATTCTATTGTGGGCTTTCATTTGGTTGTTTTTAAGGATTTTATTTTTATTTGTGTGCATACATTACTTGGGGTTTATATTACTGTCATGAGACACCATGATCAAAAGCAACTTTGGCTTACAGCTCCACCTCACAGGCTATCATTGAAGGCATTCGAGACCGTGGGGGAGTGCCACTCTCTAGCTTGTTCCTCATGACTTGCTTAAGTTGCTTTCTAACACAGCTTAGACCATCTACTCAGGGGTAATGCTTCTCACAATGGGCTGGGCCCTTTTTCATCAATTAACCAAGAAAAAAATGCCCCTACAGAGTTCCCTATAGTCCATCCGATGGAAGAATTTTCTTAGTTGAAGTTCCCTTATCCAAAATGGCTCTATGTTGTGTCAAGCTGAGGTAAAAATAGCAGCATCACTGACTTGTCAGTTTGACACACAAACACATCATTGTTAAACTATAACCTTTCCTCTATTGTTCATCCCCAAGATCTCATATTAGCACTGAAGTTACAATATAAAACTTCCCAGCTTCTAAACGTCTTTAAAAATCCAAACTCTTAAAAAATCCAAACTCTTTAAAAGTACAGTCTCTTTAAAACATCCAACGTCGCTTTCAAAATTCAAACTTCTCTAAAATATCCAGTTTCTAAAATATTCATAGCCTAAGATACACATACTTTCTATAAAACTCCAAAGACTCTTTAAAAGTTCAAAGTCTCTTAACTCTGGGCTTCTGTAAAATAAAAAAATAGGTTAAATACTTTCTTACTTCAAGAGAGAATAACTAGGGCACAGTCACAATCAAATAAAAAAGAAACCCAAAGTTTAAGAGTATAAAAACTTCAGCTCTTGGCATCTGGGCCCCAAAGGCCTTTGGCAGAGGAACTTCTCTTGCTGTGCCACCTCCAATGCATGTGGTTTGTCTCCTAGGCTCGGGGAGGCTCCGCTCCACACTTGCTGTCCTGTATAGCTATCCTATGGTTTCAGTATCTCCAACATGTTCCGGTGTCTGCTCACTTCACCTTCACAAATAGTCTCCTCTGGACTCTCCTTAGGGTTTCTAAGCCCTCCACATGGTTCGAATCCACGACTTCTCTCTGCAACCCCTTCAATCCTGGGGCTTGTATGACAACCGAGGCTGCACCATCACCAGTGGTCTCTCTCATTCTCTGACTGTGCAGACCTCAGCTGTTCCCTATGGCCTCTTCATGCCTTCAAGAACCAGAAAATTACTTGTGTGGCTCTTAACCATTACCACGTTTGGCTGCCAGCATCACATGCAGCCACTGCCTCCTCTGGACCAGCATACTGACCCCGAGGAAATACTCCTAGAACACTTCCCCTCAGTTACGCTGCTGCCTTTTTATCCCCAAGAGTTCTGTGATTTCAGCTAACCAGCATCAACCGTCTCACTAAACCAAGCTTGTACTTCTGTGATCTCGTTTTAATCTTCATTCCCACTGACCATAGCTTCTCAGATACTATAGATTCTTAACCCAGCTGGCCCTGGCAGAGTCCTCACTTCCCTCGGAAAGCTCACTAGCCAGGCCTCCACCATCTGGGTCAGTCTCAATATTCTTATCTTCCAAGCTCTGAGCCTTTTCTAGGCCAGAGTTCAAATGCTATTACTATCCTACCCAAAGCACACGGTCAGGTCTGCCACAGCAAAGCTTCTGGTGCCAATTCATTTCTTAATTAGAGTTTCTATTGCTGTGATAAAACACCATGACCAAAGTGAACCTGGGGAGGAAATGGTTTATTTAACCTTATAGGGGCATCAAGGAAAGAACTCAGGGAAAGGAACCTGGGGAAAAGACCTGAAGCAAAGGCTATAAAGGAGTACTTCTTGCTGATTGGTTCCTTATGGCTGGCTCATCCTGAATTCTTAGAACAACCAAAACCACTGCCCACAGTGGGATGGGTCCTCCCACATTAATCGATGCTTAAGAAAATGCCCTACAGATAATCCCATAGGCAAATTCTCAATTGAGGTTCCCTCTTTCAAAGTGACTCTTTATCATGTCAAGTTGACATAAAAATAGCCAGCACAGGTTATGGGCCACCCACTGTGAGTTCTGGGAACCAAACTCCGTTCCTCTGAGAGAATTACAAATGCTCTCTACCTCTGAGCCATCTCTTTTAGCCTCTCAGATTCCATTCTTTTGACCAAAAAATCATATAACAGGGTGGACTGAAAGAATTAAAGATATAAAACAATGCTTAAAAAAAATCTATGCAAACAGCTCTTCTACACCAAGAGGAAATAGCCTCTCCATCCCTCCATCTTTGTTTATGAGATAGCGCCTCCTAAGTGCAAGATGACCTCAGATTCTTTATGTAGACAGAGATGACCTTAGACTTCTAGTTCTCCCATTTTTACCTCCCAAGTACAGGACAGTGTGCCATCATGCCTGCTTACATAGTGCTAAGGTTGTGTGGTGGTTTGAATAAGAATGGTCCCCACAGGCTCACAGATTTGAATGTTAGGTCACCAGGAAGTGACCTTATTGGGAGATGTGGCCTTGTTTGTTAGAGTTGTGTCACCAGGGATGGGCCTTGGTTTGCCCAAACCAAGCCCAGCTCCCCCTGCCCCACTCTCTCTCCCTTGTCGCCTGTGGGTCAAGGCATAGAACTCTCAGTTATCTCTCTAGGATCATATCTGCCTGTTTGTTGTCATGCTATCCGCCATACTGATAAAGAACTGAACTTCTGAAACTGTACACAAGCCCTGATTAAAGGCTTTCATCTATAAGAGTTGTTCTGGTCATAGTGTCTCTTGACAGCAATAGAGCAATGGACAAAGACAGGATGGAAGCTTGTCAAGACCAGTCAGATAGTCTACTCGCTATGTTACATTCACAACCAGTAGCCTTCACCTAGCAGGGCTCAATAAAGCTCGGCTAAGACCAACTTTCTCACCTTTGTCTAATCTCTAGCTATTCTTCCACGTGGTTTCAAATTCTGAGAGTAATTGCAATACCTCCCCCCGTTTAAAACTAGCGTGTTCCTCGGGGCATATGAGTCTGATTATGAGGTAGGGGTCCATTCTTGATGACCTTAATGCCGGCTGATTTCTAGCTAGCCACCTAATAACATCAAGCAGATGCTCCTGGAATCCAACCGCAGCACCAGGGCTTTGCATCGAGAGCTTTTACAGAAAGGATGGAGAGGAACTCTGGGGAAGGTGAAGCGGGAGAAGCTCTTGTTGGTGAGATGAAGAAAGCTTAGACGACTGTCCTACCCAGTTCGGAGTCGTGTATTTCCTTTCACGTTCTGCTCAGGGTGGAGTAGGAGGAGCAGTGGTTGTCTGCCATATTGGCTGAGTTCATCCCCTGGCACAAACAACTGCACGACTGGAGAAGACAGAAGACCACGCCAGGGAGAAAGGGAATGTAACAGCTTTGTAAATTCAGGATTTTATCCGTTCAGGACTGGAGGAGACGAAAGCTGGGAGCCTGCTACACAGATGCTGGTTTGGATATTTTATAGGCCCTGGTTCCTCCCCTTTCCCATATTGGTTCTGTTTACAAACACACCCCCGGACCTTCCTGCTGTTTCTTCTTGCAGAGTCTTCCAGGAACAGGAGGCAACCACCTCAGGGAGACTGCTAGAGAAAGCAATCCTATGTCTATCTATGTCCTTCTACCTCTATTCCAAGGGGATCTCAAACTCATAACAACCAAATGTTATTTTGAGACCAGCAGGCTGCAGTTGCTCATGTACAGCCTTGGTTTAAGCTAAGCCAACCACCAAAAGACACTATTTTAAATCTATAAGAGCCTGGAGAGACAACTCAGTTGTTAGGAGTGTGTATGGACTGTTCTTCCAGAGGACCAGAGTTTGGTTCCTAACACTGATGTCAGGTGGCTTACAACTACCTCTCACTCCAGATGCAGGAAACCTATGTCCTCTTCTGGCCCCCAAGAACACTTGCATGCATATGCACCCACATTCATGTGCATATACCCTCATACAGACAAACACACATGCCTAATCTCTTTAAATCAATCAATAAATAAGTTTATCATTGTTTTGCCTCGATTTATCTCCATTTCATTTGGCAACA
Source organism: Bramus lutescens (assembly GCA_001685075.1). Taxonomy (NCBI): domain Eukaryota; kingdom Metazoa; phylum Chordata; class Mammalia; order Rodentia; family Cricetidae; genus Bramus; species Bramus lutescens. The sequence goes on along the minus strand of LOEQ01003682.1, from coordinate 68,912 downwards.
CACTATTAAAACAATAATAACGATGATAACAATGGTAATTATCATCTGTTAGGGCACCTACTATACTCGCCTTGCTGTGTAGTTTTTATAAGAACACCTTGGCAAGCAAAGAAACCTGCTCAGTATGGCGTTTTCCCCACCCTCAGCTTCTGACTGGACAGTCTGAACCAGGACCTCAGGCCTCCACTGAGGCTCTCTCATGCCTGCTTTGGCATGCCACACTTTCCCATGCAGTCAGGACTGAATGACTTCTTACAGAAATTTCCAATAGCTTCACCAACTCATCTATGAAAATTATCCAAAGACTAAAGCCTAAAACTATTTGTATCCTTGGGTGGTTGGGTTATAATTCCTACCCAGCCTTGTCAAACGCCAGTTTGAAAGCTACCTTAAGTCAGACTTGACACTCTCAGTAAGATACAACCTTCCCTTCTCCCCAGCGGTCCTCACAGTAAGCTACAAACCTCACTCAGTCTCATCAAAACATCCTGTTCAGAGGCTGGGGTGTAGCCCAGTAGAAAGAGTGCACCAAAACAATCACAAAGCCCTAAGTTTTATCTCCAGCTTCTCATGAACCAGGCATTGGGGTGCAAGCCTACAATTCTGTTACTTGGGAGGTAGGAGGGTGAGAGGTCACAGGTCATCCCCAGCTATATAGTAAGTTAGAGATCAACATGTAGAATACATGAGTCCCTGTCTGGGGGGAAAGCAACCCTCATGTGGACAGCATGAGACACACCCACAACCAACAGGCATTACTGAAACTGGGCTCTGCCACTGCTCTGTTTCTTAGACACATGGGGGCTTCTCTTGAAAGGGTGTTGGGACTAAGACTTCTGGGAGAGATCTGAACAAAAATCAAGCTTTGTGAATTGAATGCAAACCCCAAATCGCTAGAGTAAAACCAACACCCGAAAGTTAGCCCACCCAAGGCAATTTTCTGTTGCATTAGAAACAAGTCCACGTGATTATGTAACTGGAAATTGACTCTGCAAAATCACTGTAATTGCAGCATCTGACAAGTACATGACACGGGGAACAGTGAACTCCCTTTAAATGAATACCTTGTACAGGAAAGATGGAGCTAGATGCACAGGACCAACTTGCAGTTTTTGCTGACGACTGCCCTTTGTCTGCCTGCTCTTAGCAGCACTTCGTTTAAAAGGCAGCAATGTTCTCTTTGTTTCCAGCCTGTTTGCTGCCTGGTACAATTACAGAGTAAATTAAGCTGAGAGCCACGGTGTGTACTACACTGCTGGTTCTAGGGTAAGCCTTCCCTGGGCTTGTAAGAAAACTCTTTTTTAGATCCATGTTTCACACCACTGGAGCTTTCCAAAACATTATCCTTTGGGGTTAAAATCTTTATTTCTTCCTTTGAAGCCAGATACATATATTATTCTTCCTTGGAACACAAGAAGAAGATTGCCTACAGCTGCCTCTGAGTTACTGGTGAATTAAATCAAAACAGCTATTTCCATTGTAAAATACTTCATTTTATAATCTCCGCAGAACTCTGTGGATGAAAAGATATCGCAACAGAAATTCATCATACACAAAGATATGTGAAAGACAGATTCATTGCTCTATTCTGGTCATTTTGTCATGATTAGAAATAAATAAACAGAGAACAATCGCAACTCATTAGGATAATAAACTAAATAATCAATTCAGTAAATCAGCTTATTGATATCTATTTCCTAAGTGTTGGGTGTGCCAAACCTCTAGCATTCCTAGGGATGAGCCTTCCACGGCTCTGGCAGGGGAGGTACCATTTTTCAGGTGAAACTACTGAAGCACAAAGCGACGCAAATTATAAAAAACAACCAGATAATGTTAACACCCTTCGACAACACAAATTAATATTATTCATTCAATGACATTTGCTCAGCATCTATTGAATACCATTGGGACTACAAAGGCCAGTCAGACAGATCTGATACCTACCTTTCAAGACCTTACAAGCACTTCAAATGCAGAGGTCCAGAGACCTGTCAGTGGAAGAATGTAGGTGCAGCCTAATTCTAGACTTTGCTGTATGAAAGCCACAGTCTTACTATCCAAAGCCAGGAGGCAGGAGACCTTCTGTGATGAAGGGAAAAGGAATTAGAAAAGGGAACCAAGTGTCTCAACACCCTATGATCTGTTAATTAGAAAGGCACAACTGCCCAAAGGCTGAGGGTAACCCAGGGAACACGATGCTAGTTTTAGAGCTAGAACTGACGAGAAGCCGCAGCTACTCCAAACTTGTGCCCTTCGGCAGCTACATCTGGGTGTGTACAGGTGTATGGCTAGGTATGCTACACCTGGGAAGGAATGGAGAGGGAGAGAGAGAGAGAGAGAGAGAGAGAGAGAGAGAGAGAGAGAGA
>LOEQ01003682.1:41772-66405 GCA_001685075.1 Bramus lutescens | reverse complement strand
GGGGTCTTGAGGGTTTAGAGCTCAGCCAGCTGACTTCTTAGCCTCCTTCTGCTTCCCTTCCTTGTGTAAGTTGCTTCTTGTCAGGTGTTCTGTCACAGAAATGAGAAAAGGAAGAATCAGATAGGCTTACTTGATCTAAATTCTTCTCCAAATCCCCATGCCCACTACATTATTCCATCTGTGTTGAGCTGTGTCGAAAGCCAGCGTAATTAGATTAGTGTATGGTCAACACAGGACTTTGGGGTATGACTAAAATTGATGCAGAGTGTCGTATCAGACCGCTAGCCCAAGAATTAATTTCAGTGTTGAAGATGCCAAGGGGATCATACAGTTGAAGAGGCCTGGGCATACATTTCATTAGCGGAGGACTTCAAATTGGAGATGAAGCTCTAAGATAAAACATTATCTAAGGAAGACCTGGAAGAAACACGTGAGCCACGGAATGTAGGATATCCATTTATCTTTTTCAGAAGCAAGAATGGATACCAAGTAGAACACTTTTCTTTTTCCCAGAGAAAAGCTCCCCCCTCTGTCTAGTGAAAGAGATATTCTCAGATCCATGTAAAGAATGCTCAAGACCATGGAGGCAATAAATCAAGACGAAAAGTGATCTTTAACTGAGGAAGCACAGATGTTGAAAGAAGCCGCCATTTCCTTCAGGGAAGCGGAACTATTGCTTCCTAATATTTTGCAGTTTGGGAACTAATGCCGGCTGTTTAGTAATGAACACAGCATCTCAGTCACAAGTAGGCACATGGCAAGCAGGGCCCACCTGTCCTGGGTCCTGAGAAATCCACTTCACAGCTGACCTGGGCCATTCAACCTTGCCTGGAGTTTACAGGTCAGAGGTCTTCAAGCAAGACCCATCATTTCCTATCACTGACTTCTGTTCTTTGTGCCTACAATGGTGCTACTATTAAGTAGAAACTTAATAAACATTTATTGAATGTATTAAGCACATAAATGCAACTCTAGGAAGCATTATAGACCCTACTAAAACTCAACAGGTGACAAAGGTCATGGTGGAACAATTGGGTGAAAGCAATGATCAGATTATAAAGGCTCACAGGACATATCACATGTAAGGAATGCAGAAGTAAGGCAAGATCCACATCCCTTAAGAAGCCGCTCATATATACTATATGTTTAGGAAAAGCTATACAGTTTTCTTGATCATGCCCAATATGAGTTGATTCCTAGCAAGAGGCAAATCCCAAGGTTGGAAGCAAGCGAGTAACACAGCCTGCCCATCCCACCTCACTGCTAAGCTAGTGGTGATCAACAAATTAGATTATATGTAAGGATAGGATCTAGCTGACAGAAGTCTTGATGGAGTGTATTCAGCTAGAATACAAAAAATGTGGAAAAAAGTTGACAACTGGAGCTAAGTTCTGCCATAGACAGAGGGTCTGCGCATGTGATGGAATTAGAGCTGTCCCCAAAGGACCGCTTTACAAAAATGTGCCATCATTTTCATCCAACCTTTCATCTGAAAGCTCACCTTGCCCAGTGACGAGATGGAGCGAGCATTGCACTTGACACTGGGTTGTTAAGTTTTCCCATCAGCTTCACTGCATTGAGCAGTGTTTGGGGGTTTTTGACATGTAGCTCTGGGTATGTGTCATGGTTACTATTACCAACTTAACGGTACGCAAAATCACTTAGGGGAACAAAACCTGTGAGAGATTTTCTGGATTTGGACCTTTCTGTGAAGGATTGTCTTCATTAGTTAGTTAATGTGGGAAGACTGACGAGTGAGGAACCATTCCTGGGCTTGGGTCCTGTACTGAATGAAAAGGAGACCTGAGTGCAGCCAGCATTGATCTGCTTCAGTTCCTGCTGCTGTGCTTGCCGCCACCAGCATGGACTTCCGGCTGAACTGTAAGCTTCAAAAAAAAAACCTTCCCTTCTTTATGTTGTCACTAGGCACTTTGTCTCAGCAATATGTAAAGCAGCCATTTGTCCGAGTTGGCTTGCGATGGCTATGCTAAAACAGAGACCAAAAGTAACTTCGGGAGAGAAAGTGTTTTTGGCTTTCACATCCTGGTTATAGTTGACCGCCGAGAGAAGTCAGGGCGGGAAGTCAAGCAGGAGCAGAGGCAGGAGCCATGCAGGAAAGCTGCTTACTGACTTGCTCATGGATTTGAAGGCTTTGTCATCAGGGAGTGCCAATTCTTGAGAAGAATTAGTGGGCGTGGTCTTGTTGGAGGGAGTCTGTCTCTGGGGGTGGACTTTGAAGTTTCAAAAGTCCAAGCCAGACTCAGTTTCTCTTCTCCTGTTGCCTGATGATGTAGAACTCTCAGCCTCCTTCTCCAGCACCATATCTTTCTTACCATGATGATAATGGACTAAACTTCTAAACTGTAAGCCAGCCCCAAAGAAACACTTCCTTTCATAAGAATTATCATGGTCATGGTGTCTCTCTGTAACAATAGAACACTTAGTAAGATGGGGCAAAGAATGAAAGGTTACAGTTTAAAGCTGACGTATTTGGATATGAAGTTGACAAGGGTGGCTTATAATGTGGACATTGACAAGCTCTAGACTCCCTTAGGAGATAAGCTTCTGAACAGGATTTTCTAGATCAGGTTAGCCTTTAGATTCAGTTAGTTGAAGTAGGAAGACCCACCCTGAAAGCAGGTGGCACCATCCCATAGCATCGTGTCCAGGCTGAGTAAAATGGAGAAAGCTTGGCACCAACATCAGTCATTCCCAGCTTCCTGCCTGTGGGCAGAATGTAATTAGGAGCCTCTCATTCCTGGGGCCATGCCTTCCTCGCTGTGAGGGATCTTCCCTCAAACTGTGAGCTAGAACAAGCCTTTTCCTCCTCAAGATGCTTTTGAGAGATACTTTCTCCCAGCAACAAGGCAAGTAGTTAAAACAAAGTTTCTGTGAGGGTGTTTCCAGACCATTATATTCTGGGAGCTTGGTTACTATCAACTTTAATCCTACTAAAACATGAGGATAGGCTATGGGTCGGAGCTGTGCAAAGTCACTAGGAGTGTGTTGTAGGGCAGAATACTTTCTGCTGTTGTCCTGCTCTGTTTTCTGTTCAATGTGGTGTGTGAGCTGTTCCACCTTGCCCTGCCCACCATGGAGAACTGAAGCCACATGCGAAGTAAATATTTCTCCCTTTCTGTTGATGTCAAACATCCTGTCTCAGCAATGTAGAACAAGACTAACACAACCAACAAAATACTTGATGCCAAATATTCTGGAATCTTGAATATGTCAGTTATTCAAACTTGGACAAATTCTTTACCTCTGCACATTTTAATTTATAATATTTGAGGATATTTTATGTTCTCTTTTGGCAGGGAGTATTTTATATTTAGTATTATGAAGGGTGGGTAAGATAGTGTATGCAAATTCCTTGACCCATGATGGCTATTCAAGCCTTATTGCTATTGTCATGAATTTGCTCCTTGAGATGACAGTTTGGGCTTCAGGGGCTCTGTGCAGAGGTCTGAGAGAGGTCAATGCTGAGTCAGCACCTTAGCCAGGAGTACTCATTAGCAGCCAGGAAGAAGATACAGGTACAGACCAGGAATGACCTAGAGCCAGACAAGATATTTCAGGTGTGTGTGTGTGTGCGTGTGTGCACACACATGTGTGTATTCACATATATGTGTATTTGTATGTGCTGATGCTGGTGGAAGCCAGAAATGCCTCTCTTGATCAATCGGCACTTTATTGCATTTTATTTTTTAATAAACAGTCCCTCACTGGCCTGGAACTCACCCGGTAGGTTAGGGATGAGAATCTTCACTTGAAGTATCCCAAGCTGCATGTTCCCCTGACAGTGTGGCTCCTGCTTGGAAATCAGCCTCTGAGGCTAACACCCTAGTTGCTGAGAATCCTCTGTGTATTCTCCTTGGCCAAACACCTTGCATCAATTTCCGTATTTCTAAAACCTAACTGAAATTCTTCCTAATTCTGTGTTTTCCTAGATGAATTAAATTACCCAGAGTCGCTGTTAATAAAATGGGTAAATAGAATTAAGGTGTTGGGCTAGGTGGGGCAGCTCAATCAGTAATGCACTTTCTATGCAAGCTTGAAGGCCTAAGTGTGACCTCCAGAACCCACATCAAGATTTGGACATAGTGGGGCATGCATACAGTTCCAGCACTGAGGAGACAGAGCCAGGAAGATACCTGGGGCTTGACCATCAGCCTGTTTAGTTTGATTGGTGGGCTCTAGACAAATTAGAGAATCTGTTTCAATGGGAAGCCATTGAGGGAGACACACGACATCAACCTCTGGCCTCTAATGTAAGTTCACATATGTGCATTCAAACCCACAAGTACATGAGCACATCCATATTAGCATGCACGTGTGCGCACGCACACACACACCATGTTTCTGTCATGCTAACCACAGAACTGTGTTCTGCTCTTTATTTCTTGAGTTTAGAGATCTTATAACATCTTCCTCTTCTGTAAGATTGAAACATGAACTATGTAAGGTCACATCAGCTCTGTAAGGTTATGACAGGCCTGGAGGACCATCATCAGAAACAGACTGTGCTGATAGGACATCTGAAAATGTTTGTCAGTGTGCCCATATTTTTAGAAGATGTGGGTGGATTATCTACCTGTCAGTATCAACCCAGGAGTCTTCCTTTAATAATTAAGGACAGATGGATGAGTCAAGTACAGGAAAACAGTGATTTGTCTTCCGTGATTTACATCAGAAAGGAACTTCTGCAATTAAGCAAGTTCCAAAGCTCATGCGTGGAGCCCTGCCCTAAGAGTTCTGACACTCTTTTGAGAAACTTTTGAGCATTCTCTAATCATTAAATTTAAGGAATCATATGTTGTTTTATATCTTAAGTGGACCCATAGCCACCTGTTATGCAAAAGAATAGAACAAGTAATCTGTGTATGTATGTGTGTGCACTTGTGTGCCCAAGTGCACACGCAAATGAAGCCCAGCGGTCAATGTCTACTGTCTTTTCAATCACTCTCCACCTTATTTTTCAAAACAATGCCTTTCAGTGAACCCGGAATTTGTTGTGTTGTCTGGAATGGCTGACCCACAGGCCTTAGGTGCTGGGGTCGCATGCACACCCCCCCACACCTGGCTTTTCTACATGGGTGCATCTAAATCAAGATGTTCCTGCTTGCACAGCAAGTGTTTTCCTGCTGGAGCTATCTCCCCAGACCCACACAGGGCAATCTTGCAGTGAAACTGTTTTGAAGTCTATTAGGGAATGGGGTTTGAAGAGCTGTGTCTAATCAACATTGGAGAGAAACCGTATCTTTCCTGAATTTTTGAATTTATAAATGACATTTAAAGCAGTCCTTGGGAATAATATATAAAAATAGATAGCTTATCTTTTAATTGCACTTGAGAGATGTTATAAGTGAGGTCTACTTGAAAGAAGCAAACACTTTCACTGCTAGTTTAATTTATGCATTCAGACTTTTATTATGTATTGTAACACCATGCAAAAATATGAATAGATTTCTTTGTACTTTGTGGATGTATATGAGTAGCTCCATTCTAATGGTTTTTTATATCTCTTTATTATTTTCCCCTCAACTTGTTAATAAAAAAAATCACTGTGATTAATTGAGACTGGAAGTTGGAAGTGACCACGTGTTTCTCTACATTCTGTCTTGGGGTTATGTCATATAAATATTCATTATTTCATTCTGTCATTATAGGCAGAGCAAGAACAATGGCAGTCCTTTCGTTGTGTGGTTCTGAACTCAAATTTTGTTTGATTTCAGATATTATCTTTTATTTTGCAAAGCTAGTTTTTCATCAGGTGTTGATTTAAGATGACTTCATTGTGGGTGGCTTTCTCTTTTATATAATGTAAAATTGAGCTGCCAAAGCAATAGACTAACAATGTTTGACTTCAACAGTCTAACTATTGCAATTATGTATTTTAAATGGGTTTAAGGGTAGTTAATTCACATTTGACCAGAACAAATTTCAGGAATAAACATAAAACCAAGTCTGAAGGTCCTCTTGCCAGTCACTGCTGTGAGTTAAGTCTTCCCCAAACACAAATAAATATAGACATGTGGATAAAGAAACACAGGGTCAATAGTCAGAGGGGAAATGGCATTATCATAAGAGCAATACATAAATATCATTTCCTTCCCAAATTAGTGTAGTAGCTTCCATATTTCCCATTTATTTTAAAGCACTTTTAAATAGGGCATTACTTACTTTTTTGCTATGACAAAATATCTAATGCAAGCAACTTAAAGAAGAAAAGGTTTTTTGTGACTTACAGTTTGAGGGGGGACAGTCCAGCATGGTGGGGAAGGAATGACAGCTGGAGGGTGAGGTCACATGACATCCATGGTCGGGAAGGAGAGAGATGCAAATGCTGGTGCTTTCTCCTGTCTTTTTGGTGCAGGGCCCCAGCTCACAGGTGGTGCTGCCCACACTCAGGGTGAATCTTTGGTCCTTCATCAAACCTTTCTGAAACTCCCCAAAGGCAGGAATAGAGGCACGTTTTTCCGTGGTGATTCATTCTATACGGAATCAAGTTCACAATGAAGACTGCTCATCATGAAGGCTCCCTTTTTTTGGTCTTTGAGTCAAAATTACATAGTCATACAGTAGGCACCTTGGGCCATGTCACAATGATATTTTTGCAACTTTAAATCGGGGGTGGGGGAATACAGGATGCTGGATTAGTACCTGTAGGCTTATAAAATCCCTGTTCTCACCTGCATGTATTCTCAGAGCTTGCAACTCCCTTGACTAATCCAAATATTAGATCGACTGAAATACAAAACCTGCGTGGTTATCCGTAAGGTAGTTGTCGTTTGCCTCTCCTCCCGAGAAACAGATTTGCTCTGGTCAGTGTGCAACCCTTGTGACCTCCATCATGGCGGGAGACTTCCAGAGCTTTGGCTCGGGGCGTCGTCGAGAAACGGTGCAGTTTAAGTGATGTTCTCTACCTCGAAGGGGTAGGAGCGCTGGTGGGCCTATTCAGCATCATTTGTCACGGTGCGATAATTTGCCTGTCTCCAGGAGGAACGGGAAGAGCGAGCCCACAGCTGCTGCTCATTTAGAGCTGCTGTGAGACCTGAGCTGCCGCTCTGAAGGGTGTTCCGCAATCAGCGAGGAGTCGGCGAATCAGAGCCCGGCCCTTAAAATCAGTGTCACCGAAGTTTCCAAACCAAGTGCATCTCCTCCGCACCTAGACAGAAACCAAGCGCATGCTCTGCTTGCACCCAGACCAGGATTCTGGGCTTTGTCTGACAAGAGAGTGGAGAAGGAGCTGTTCTGGCATCCAGGAAGTCTCGGACTGGAGCTGCTTATGTAGGCTGGTGATCGCCCCTTCTTGCCAAACAGCCTGGGGTCCTCTCTGCTTTTTTTCCGTTTCTTGAATTGGAAAATGTATTTTAACATCTGTGAGCCATTTGTAGCCAGCAACCAGCACCAGGTTTTCATGTATCTTCTGTCATTGTTTAGCCCATGACAAACACTCTGATTTACCATGACAAACTTCAAAAAAACGCCTCTCCCTTTGGCGGTGACTTATGACAAGTTCCAGTAACAGAAAATTCTTCTTGACACCCTCAGTCTGAGTGAGAGAAACAAAGCTCTTCACTTCACTTTCCTGTTTAAGGCCATTAAAACAGGAACTTGAAGAGGCCTTCAACAGGTATAGCCATTGCCAGTCTAACATACACACATGTGTGTGCACCTGTGTGCGTGTGTGTGTGTGTGTGATCAATTGTAGATGGTCATTTCTCGGTAGCTATTCACCTTGGCTTTAGAGATTGATGTTTAGCTGGGCAGCAAACCCCAGGGACCCTCTCCAGGTTACAAAGGCATACCACCATGCCCAGCTTCTCTGTGTGGGCTCCGGGAATGGCACTAAAGCTTCTTAATGGGAAGCGCTTTACTGAAGAGCAGTCTCCCAGCCCTGAGAAGCTAGTTGCTATTATCAGTATTCTGGTTAAGGTGTCACAGGCATGTTTATATTTATCATAGAAAACCATGAAATATGGTTCTTAAAAGTTTTACAAGCCCGGAGTTGCCTCTGTGTGCTATGCATCTAGCCGACATTGTGGTGCTGGACTGACTCTGAGCTAATTAAGTTGGGCAGAACGGCAGACACAAGACGCCTCTCAAGGCAGCAGGTTTCTTTTCTGCCTGACGTTGGATGCAACTTGTATCCCAAGTGCGTCATGATCCTTAATGTAGTTACGCGTAATTCGGTGTAGTTACAGAATTAAAGGTCATGGCAGAAAAGGAAACGGAAAATGAAAATAGATATCAGAGAATTTCATGGATGTGTAAATAATGATAGCTAAAGTTAAATCACCAAAGGCAAGAAAAGAAATGTGAGCTGCTAGGGAGGTGGGTAAGGAAAGATCAAACATTACGGGTGATGAGTCTTCTATACAAGGTCTTGAAAGATGAACCCAAGACACGAGAACAGCAATAGGTGAGACAGAACACTTCATGCAGTGATGGAAGGTGGCCAAAATAACTCAACGGGAAAACTTAGACCAAGAAGAAAGATCCATCCAGCTGGGAGAGGGATGGGGAGGGGCCTCCACCCGGGGCGTGATGATAGAGCAGATGAATCCGAGACTACGGGCTCGAGATAGATGAAGCAGATGTTGTATGCCTTCCCTAGGGTGAGAACTCAAGGGTACTACGAGCAAACCAGAAAACCCAAGGCGCAAGCTCTCTGCCTAGGTGGCTTGTGCCTTCAGGGTGCTCCCTTCTTTGCCCATGGACAGCTTTTTTTCTTGCTTCCTGTTTTCCTGTATTGTTTTCAGGGTCTCTAAACTGGATTCATGTGCTTAATTTCCTTCACCTCCCGTTTCACGTTGGTTTCAGGTGGAAAGGGGAGAAGCTGGAACAGGAAATAGGAGTCCAGCAAGCTGGCAAAGAGCACAAGGGACAGTCCCCATTGAAGTGGCCTGTGACGATGGGACATTTTTAGGTCTGCTGTCTCTAGATTTGCCTTGCCTTGAAAGCAATGTGATTAACATCTGGCTGTGGTGTTCCTGTTCACCTTCACTGCACACAACGGTCAGACAGTTCATGTTAATTACTCAACACCGATGACAATAATGCTCGCATGAAGCCCAGTGTGCATGAGTTAAACACAAACCTCCTCTTCCTCTATGTGTGTGCACACAGACATGTATCAATGCATATATAAGCATCCCCATAGACTCACATACATAGAATTACACCCAACACTTTTCTTGTTTCTCACCATCTGGAACAGCCAATCTCCTTGTAAAGAATCCTAGTCAAGAAGTCCTCACTTGAAAGCACTTCACTAATAATGCCAAATGTTCATGCTTAAGGGACGGAGCAGACTCTCCAGAAACAAATCTTCCTACAGCATGGATCAGCCAAAATGGTACCTTTCATGTCATTATAGTACCAGAAGCAAGAGAGAGCTCAGTTCTTCCATCTTGAGAAAAATGACTGAGTGACTCTCTTTTTATGGTTTTGAAGGGGTCCGTTGCAGCCAGAGCTACCTTCATCGTGGCGAGGAATAATCATCCATGCAGCGCTACAATGTCAAACAGGCATGACGAGTGTTGAAACACTGGGTTCCCCTGGGCTGCTAGAGCTGAGAAAGTAGAATTCCCTTGACATATCACAGACATCTATTGTATCTCTGCAGTTTCTGGAAGAAGTATGAACAAGATTAGGGTAGACTCATAGGAAGCCATTTGGAGTCTTCTGAACTCTAATAAGATGTGTGAGAAGCATCTGCCTGTGGACTAGACTTGTATTGTGTTAAAATTACCCATCAAGAATGACTCTGCCCATCTCTGGCTTAATGGTTTATTTCCAGTGTCTCTGTTTCAGCACACGGAAGATGGCAGGTGGCATGAGACTCACTTTTGGTGTGTGGCCGTTTCTCTTGGTAAGCATTGCATCCTGGCACCGGGGTTGCAGCTCAGTTAGTGGAGTGCTTTCATAGCATGCATAAAGCTCCAGATAAAGCCTCCACAGTGAGCAAACTGGTTGTGGTACACACCAGTAATCCTAAAACCTAGAAGGCAGAGGCAAGGGATCAGAAGTATGCGTTCATTCCTGGCTACACGAGTTTTAGACCAGCTTGGGAAACGTGAGTCTGCTTAAAAACACAGGCTAGGGTTATATTCTTTCTATAAAATACGTTCTATGATATGTTAATGTATACATGTATGCCTGCATGTGTCCATCTGCTGACAGAGGCCAGAAGAGGAGATCAGATCTGGAGCTAGAGGGACAGGTGGTTTTGAGCTACACAGTGTAGTTGGGAACAGAACCTGTCTTTACCCCTGAGCCATCTCTCTCTTCCCATATACTGTCCCATAGACTGTCAATTCCATCGGAGGTCATGAGGCAAATTTGGTTCTGACCTATCCCAGGATTCGGTTAGCTTTGCTTTGCTTCTGGCTAAACAGAAATCTCAGTTTGTTGCCAGGCTTCACAGAGTTCAAAGTTAATTCCTACTCCTGGCAGCTGGATACTGACCAGGCATGAGTTCCCTGGAGCACCACAAGCTGGTTTGTGGGGCCTGGGAGCCGCAGAGGGAACGATGACAATGACACCTCTTTTCACCTCAGGTAGTTGGCACCCAGTTGTGCAGGAATGCTGAGCAGGCCGCTCAGCTGCAGCTTCCTCCTGAGCGGCAGATTTGGAGGTCAGGCTGTCCTAGCCCAGGTGGGTATCCCTGCTGTGGGTGAGGAACCTATGCCTTGGGATGACCTTCTGCCTTTGACCCTTTCAAGTTCTCTCTCATTCCCAACTCAACAGGATGTCAGCCCTGCCTCTGTCTCCGACTTCCGACCACTTTAAAGTCTTCATTCCTATCACATGTAACAATAAAACTTGAGAAGACCTTTGTGGTACAAAACCAGAAGCTCCCAACATAGGAAACAGGCTTCGTTCAATATTGTGTTTCACACAGTGCGAATTGGCAGGGGACTCTCTGCTGCCAAGGGCAAAGCAAGACTGAGGATATGGCTTGCTGGGCAGCGTGCTTGCTGGGCACGCACAGGGCTTCAAGGGTTCAGTTCCCAGAGTTGCACAAACAGGGTGGGGTGGCAGAAACCTGCAATCCTACCTCCGGGTTGTCTTCTGCTGCATAGACAATCTAAAGCCTGCTTGGGTTATGTGAAACCTTGTCTCAATAAATAAATAGAAGGAATGAAAGAAGGAGAGAGACCAAAAATTCCCCACTTATGGGAAATGGGAAAAATGAAACTCAAGTTGAAAAAAAAAGTTTCAAAAAAATTCAGAAGAAGGACAAGAGGTGGAATCTTCTCATCAAGAAGGACAAAAATAGCACATGGGACAGAGGGTCATGATCACAACATCTTTGATCTATTTTAGGCCAGCTAAGATTTTTCTTTGCAAATTTCACAGTGTGTGTGCTTATGTGTGTGTGCATGTATGTCTGTGTGTTTGTGTGCATGTGTTTATGTGCGTGCATGTATGTGTGTGTGTTTATGTGTGTGTTTACGTGTGTGTATTGCTTTGGGAATGTCACGAAAGCACTCAGTTACACATTTTGTACATAGCTTCTTAGTTAGCCTTTTACTTTCTGTAGATAGAATTCAAAACCTGTCAAAAACTGCAAGTATGACTTGAAGATCTTAAAAGCTAATTCACTGTTATTACTTTGTACGTGTGCATCACATGCGTGGCAGGGGCAGGGAGCTGCGGCTTGCTGTGGAGGTCGGAGGACAACTGTGTGGAGCTGCTTATCCCCTCTCAGCTCTGTGCAGGTTCTGGGGGTTGAAACACCAGGCTTGAGCAGGAAGCGCCTTTGCTCACTGATCCGTGTTGCTGGCTCCTGAGTAACTTTTGCAAGTATTTTTCTTTTTTCCTTTTTGGAGTTTTTTGAGACAGGGTTTCCTTGTAGCTTTGGGGCCTGTCCTGGAACTCGCTCTGCAGACCAGGCTGACCTCAAACTCACAGTGATCCACCTGACTCTGCCTCCTGAGTGCTGGGATTAAAGGCTTGTGCCACCACCACCCGGCACTTTTTTTTTTTTTCAAGAGTATCACTTACCAAATTTCTTCCACCCCCAATTACCTTGGTCATTTTCCCAACCACTTCTTTCTTTTGCCAGTGGATCTTTTGGGAGTGAAATGCAGACATATCACGTTGACCCTAAATACACAAGAGCGTGCATTCTTAGGTGAATGTTGTGGTACATGGCTAGAATCCTAGACCCCATGAGCTCTTAGTCATAAATATCACATTACCAATTCACAATCCATAATGAAATAAAAATTAGTGCAATCATTTCCTTTCAAAGGATTTTTTTTTGTATAACTTGTAAGGCTTCATCTCAGTTGGATTAAGAATCATCTACGAGATTAAGAAAGCATCCTCCTTGGTCTGTTTGTAAGGATACTTACAGAGAGGAAGACCTGCCCTGAATGTGGGTAGGACTTTCCCAAAGGCTAGATGCCGATGAGGAAAGTGATGAAAGCCACCAGCACTCTCTCTGCTCACTGGCCGTCAGGGCATGAGGTACTCTGCTCTGCTTGCTTCCCCACCAGACACCTTGAACCTTCTGAGTCCATGACCCAAAAATAGAGCATTCTTCCCTCCTTCCTGTCTGCTGAAAGGTCTAAGTGATACAAAGGTCCAGCCTGGGTGGTAACTCCCGCAGGTTTGCCCGTTTCACCTAAGACCGACCCTTGGTTTCCCTCTGCCTTTTATTTGTTTTGGTTTGGCTTTAATTTTCCAGTGATTTTACTATTTTTAGAAACCCTAGACTTGTTGCTTTGTATGACACCCCTCACAGTATGTCACTGGGTATCTGTCTGAAGGTCACTCCTGGGCAGAATCAGCAAATAATTTTTCAGCAAAACCTCAGAAGCGATATTGCACCTGCTCATTGGGTTGTGCAAGGGACGCGTGGAGAGCGATGTCCAGTTTTTGGTGATGATGAGTTAAGATTATTTGAATGCTGTGTTAAGAAACAGGTTTCATCTCACTATGAAATGTTTGTTGAGGGTTCTTCACTAAATAATACAGGTTTTGTAGACATAACTGAGGGAATCGATGCTTCAGAAGGGAAGCTTGTCATAGAGTTAGGCCTCTCAGTCCTTTTAAAAGTCAACTCTAAAATCAGCCCTTACTTAAGGCAAGCCAGAAGAGCAGGCAAATAGCTAGATCAAGCCAGGCTGGCTGTGGCTAAGTTCCTCTGAAATTGCTTTCAATCTTGTGTCATGGCCTCTGTTCAGTGATAAAGAACATGTCTGGTTTTTGTCCAGGGCTCTCGGTCGGAGTTTCTGAGACCCTTGGATTTGCAAGGTGCCAGGGAGTGTCTTTGCTGTCCTAATTCCCCTACATCCTGCTTATGTTTCCCCTCAGAAAATGGCCCAGGATCCAGGCAAGTTATCAGAAAGGTGAACCCTGAGATTCTAGGACTGAGCCCGTGAAGCAGACTGACCTTAAGAGACAGAAGCAGGGCTTGGGTTTCTGGGTATCGATTGCATTGTGATTTTAGATGTTGTGTATGTAGTCCTGAGATTTCACGTTCATGTAAAGAAGCCCCAGTGAAAACTCTACATGCAGAAACTCAGTAAAGGTTCCTGGCTGATGAACACATCAAACAAGACATTTGAGGGGAAGAGCGTCAGTGAGGAGAGACCTATTGACCTTGGTCTTGGGGAGCCCAAATCATCAAGGATGGGGCAGTGTTGAGTGGGAGCTAGTGGCACAGCTCGTTAGCAGTGTGGTAGATTGGAACCCAGTCAGACCTTGATCTAGGGGCTTCCTGAAGGTTCTAACCTCCACACAGAGTCCCACAAGCTAAAGACAAAGCACTCAACACACTCCCCTGAGAGGATCAGTTTCAATCCCCACCTTGACACAGTTAAGCAGTGACAGAGCAGGAAGACTCAGAAGCCCCACACCCTCTAGACCGTACCTTGAGTTTCTCTGCCTAGGGCTTGTTCTGCCTTGAGTCCTTTACAGTAAAGCTCAGTCACACGTGTGCTGATTCCCTGCATCTATGAGCTGTTCTAATGAGTTATCAAGTCTAAGGGGTCATGGGAACCCCCACATTGGAGAGATTGACTATGGATGGTACCTGAAACAAGGGCATCCTGAGTTCTGTGCCCATCCGTGTGTGTGTCCGCATTTAACTAGACATCACTAATCGCAGAACTGAACTGCAGAGTGGCAGTTGGCATCAGAGCAGCCATTTCCCATGGTTTGTGATTACATCTGAACCTGCTAAAGCTTTAGCTAAAGGGCTAGGGTTACAGCTCAGTGGACGAGCACTTGTCTAAGGTACGCAAGGCCCTGGGCTGATTCCTAGTACCACCACAAATGGAGAAAATAGAATATTTTAGTTATGAATAATGTACATATATATGTACAGACATTGATTCATTTGCATGCATATATACATGTAAATATGGACCGGACATAGAACCCATCAGGGAAACTGACTCCATAAGACTGATTTTCATGTTAATCAATAGTTTCATTTCTAATTCTTTAGACAAAAGATCCAAGGCCATGTTAGAAAATTCTCCTCTTCCATGTCAACACTTGAATGACTAAAGCAAAGAAAACCAGCCCACAAACCACAATCCCAGAGAACCTAGACAACAATGAGGACCCTAAGAGAGACATACATAGATCTAATCTACATGGGAAGCAGAAAAAGACAAGATCTCCTGAGTAAATTGGGAGCATGGGGACCTTGGGGGAGGTTGAAGGGGAGGGGAGAGGCAGGGAGGGGAGCAGAGAAAAAAATGTAGAGCTCAATAAAAATAAAAAAATACTTTTATGACTTATCAAACTCACTTGAGAAGTCCCTTGAGGTATTTGATAGAAAGATTTGCTCTACCATAGGTCCCCTTATTAGGCTATAGTAACAGATGACAGGTAAAACTTTGTGTCCCACAAAATGGGAAAGCATGCCCCTTTAGGAAGGAAGTAGACCCTTCCATACGCACATATTCTTTCCCCCTTTAGGGAAAATAAGAGTGTGTAAGTCAACAGGGTTTCCAGAGAAAAAGAATTGGGGCATGAAACTCATTTCTACATCTTTGAGAATGATGGCACAGCTGTCCCATGAAGACTTAAAATTAAAAATCATGATGAGGGGTTGGGGTAGTGACTCAGTCTGTGCCAAGCAAGCCTGAAGGCCTGTGTTGACTGTGTTGTACCCCAGAAGCTACAAGGAAATGCCAAGTGTGCTAACAATCCCATCACTGGGATTGCAAGTTCATGTTCGTTTATTTCCCCAATGTCAGCGCTAGACATAGACCTTAGGCCTGAGGCCTTCATGCTTGTGTAGAAGGCATGCTATCCACTGAGCCATGTCCCTCTGCCATGTTTTTATTTTGAGACAGGGTCTCATGAAGTTGCCCTTGAACTCACTCCTTAGCCATATCGGCCTTGAAATTTTAAACATCAGCCTAAATTTCCCTTGCAGCTGGGATTGTAGACCTGCGGCCTTCAGGCTGTTTTGAATTCCTCACCTAAGGTTAGGGAGTTGATTTCTTCAATCACTTTGTTCTTTTGTGTATTGGACAAACAAGTAATGAGGACCTACTATGTGCCAAGTGCCGAAAAGAACTGGGAACTCACAACTTTGTCTTTCTGAACGTTAAGATCTTTTGTACTTCATCATTCCTACTGATTTTATCAGATTTTAATTAATGTAGCCATAGAATATTTCCAAACTAAATTAATCTTGGGGAGGTATTAAATAAAATATGTAGCAGGGACAGGGACAGAGTGGAATAAAAAGGTTTGGTCGGCTGGACAGTGGTGGCGCACGCCTTTAATCCTAGCACTGGGGCAGAGGCAGGCGGATCCCTGTGAGTTGGAGGCCAGCCTGGTCTACAAGAGCTAGTCCAGGACAAACAAACAAACAAAAAGCAAAAAGAAAGATCTGGTCTCTCCTTCTCTCTCAGAGAGAGAGAGAGAGAGAGAGAGAGAGAGAGAGAGAGTATGTGTGTATGTGTTTTCACCTGAGGCAAAGATTCTGATGTCCTAACTGTCCCCAGTAGAACTCTGTCACCTGATATGCTGGCCACTGACCACTGTACTTAATCAAACTCCGGCGAACTTTATTTCAGTATCAGCCTGTCTGCTATGCAGGCCTGAGTTCCTTCCAGACTTCATATGGGAAATGTCAGGCGTCCTGTCAACATCCCTAACATTTAAATTCTTGGGATGCCGGAGACTGGCCAAGTGAACAGACAGAGCCGACTGTATACACATCCCTCTCTGCCCTGCTGGCAAGGGCGCTCCTCAGCAATGATTCATAGTAAAGGGGGCCAGCAAAGAGGATTGCAATAGGAGCCATTCCCCCCTACAGAGCTTAGTGGACACATTTAAAAACCGAAAGAAGTGAAGTGGAAACTTATCTGATTGTTCAGCAATTATCAGCCTGAGAAAGAAATTCTTAAGTCCCAGACTCGTGGACTGAGCTGGAATTCTTGACTTTGGAGATGATGGGATTTTTTTCAGCTTATCAGCAAGCTAAACCCAAATCTGTTAAGACAATCAAGGCCATCTTTGTGGCTCTGCTTTTAGATGCCCCCATGAGGCCTTGCACGGAATTTGGGCAGCTCTGCATGTGCCTAACCCTTTAAGACCATGACTGGCTTGGAATGCATTGCGTGTGTGTGTGTGTGTGTGTGTGTGTGTGTGTAGGCCTAAGACTACTTTAAGTGTCTTTTCTCAGGTGCTGTCCGCTTGTCATTTGAGACATGCTTTCTTATTGGTTGGGGTCTACCTGTCTCCACACAGCACTAGGTTTACACATGTGTATGACGACACCCAGCTTTTTTTAATTTCTTATCTTTCTCCTAGGTTCTGGGGGATGGGACTTGGGAATTTATAGTGGTAAGCCAAGCAGCGTACTGACTGACCCATGTCCCAGCCCTGAGACTGTGCCTCTACAGAAGTCTGTCCTTCCATGCTACTTTGGCAGTCCAGGAATGGGCTCTCTTCTACATCAAATGACCCTTTTCGTGCGCCACCGTCCTGGAGTGTGTGAGTGTGTCTTGTGATTTGGCGTGCTCAGACGCTCCTTAGTCGACGCACAAGCAATGTTTGATGTGTTTTACAACACCCTTAAGATTCATCTTATGTCTGGCCAGCAGGCTGGGATGACTGCTTTGAAATGATTAGCAGGTCTTAGTGTCCTTTTCAGAGAGCTAAAATTAAACTTGGCGGCAGATTACCAGGGCTGGTAAATTTGTCCTGTTGACCTGGTGCTGCAGAGAGAAATACAGACAGGCGGGAGACAGGTGAAGCTGGGCTTGCAGGATGATGCCCTTTCAGGACTGACAGCAGAGATGTCCAGCCCAGGTTACGAGGCTCCGGAAGGGGATGGTGGCAGCCTGAACATTTGATATTATGGGAAGGACTGGGAGTAGGATGGAGCTGCTTTCTCAAGAGAATGGGACCTGAGATTGCTGAAGAGATACTGTATTTGTCACAGCAAGAATAATCAGTATGTTGGCATTTGGGCTCCAGTGGTGGGGATGAAAATGAGATTCTGCGGAAGACATATCAGAGTCAATAGTCAGGGCTTGACTTCGGCGACAAAGATGAAACAGCCAAATTGAGACAATTTCCCGAAGAAAGTGAGCTCGCCAATAATTGCCTCCCATAGAATGTGTGCCTGTGGGGGTAGTGGGGTGATCCTTGAGAGAGAAGGCTGTGATCTGCCTTCATTGTCTTTACTTAGAGTCGCAGGAGCCTCTTGGGGAGAGCAGCAGGGATAATTGGATAGATTACTGCCCTGCAGGAGTTGGAGTTGGGACTTGAGGATCTGTATGAGGTTCGTGGGACTGCTGGACCCTGCACAGATACCTGCTTTTTCTTTTATAGCTTCTTTTACAGAAGGTCACATGATTCAGTGTGGCCTTCACACCTCATTCCAGTACGAGCAAGACCAAACCACTATGAGAGATGGAGTTTGTAAAGGTTTTCCCTTTGTGACACATTTTAAGTAAGCTCTGTTAAATAAAAAATAGGGTGGGCGTGGTGGCTTTCATGAGTCCAGCCTGCCTGTGACATCTGGGTGTCTATTTATAGCAGACTCCACACTGGATTGGCTCTAGGGAACTGGGTATTTACACGTCAGCCTGAGAATGCCCAGCTCACCAGGGAACTGGTAATCATCAAATCATGATAACACCAGTAATTCTTCCATTTCTAAATCGAGTTCACAGGCCAACTCCAAAAATACCATTCAATCATCCACATAAAGCTCATAAGGCAGGCAATGTGTGACTGTGAATTTCACCAATTTGTCATACTCTAGAATCACCTGGGAAAAGAAGAGTCTGGGGAGAAATTGTCTCTAACAGGTTGCCTGTGGGCGTGTCTGTGGGTGATTACGTCAGTTGTGGTAATTGAGGCTGAAAGACCCATCCACCGTGGGTGGCACTATTCCCTGGGCAGGGAACCCTGTGCTGTGGAGGAAGTGAACTGAGCAGTAACATGCGGACATTAATGGACTGTTCTCTGCTCTCAACTGTGGACGTAATACGGCTAGCTGCTTCAAGGGCCTGCCACCTGACTTCCCCTCAATGACGGACTGCCACCTGGAACTTGAACCAAGCAAACCCTTCCTCTTCTGAGTAGCAGTCGTCAGAGGATTTTAATCACAGCCACGGGAGCTGAGATTAAAGGAGGAGTAGGAGCCCCACTCTCTGTTATCTGGGTGGACGGGTGGGTGGAAAACAAAGGTTGAATAAATTGCCCAAGGCCAAATATGAAGGACAATCTGATTCCTTTCACTATGAGAACTGGAGTTTTCTTAGTTTTGGTCTTATTTCCTATATGAATGATGTACAAAGAAACAGGGGTTGAGAGATGAACCACCTCTGTGTGATGCTGAGATCTGCAGGGACCTTGGCTCCTGTGTGATGTCACACAGATGCATGCTCAGCGCACACATGGCTTCCTACTTTAAAGCTGTCCGTGTGCCCATACAGAGCCAGTGGAGATCACATGCAGCCCCTCAGGATCGCATCTCCTCGACCACCTTTAACGACATTTGAGAGTAGATTTTAAACAGCTGGCTGCAGGACATTGCGTGGAGCTCTGAGGAGAGGCACAAGCCTGTCATCACCAGACAGCCATGGGGATACAGGGTTTGGAGTGAAAAGACATGGCAACCTGCCAGTGCCCAGAAGAACAAAGGATGCTGCAGTTTAGGGCAGAGAACCCTGGGGCCATGTTAATGGTTAATAGAGAGGCCACTATGTCAGTAGGCTATCATCCAAATAAGATTCGATTTAGCATGGAGGCAGTAAGTAAATGCTACACTCATTTATAAGAATGAGCTTTCATATACATATATTCCGAGATAAGATCAGTATCCCAAAACCTTTTTGGAAAACAGTGCCCATGATTGCAAACAAAATGCTATTTCCATCATTTTAGGCTCATTTTCAGATGTTGTTTAGAAGTCTCATTGGAATGTTTCTCATTTAACTTCCTAGATCCCTATAAAGAGGCACTCTGATCTGACTCAGAATCCTAGCATCAATATTAACTGATATTGACCCTAATAATCTTTAAGGTAATAATGAACTCACTTTTATAGGAAAACAGTCTTAATAAAAACAAAACTCTTGGGCCAAGGAGGTTGGTGTTTCTTATTCTTATTAGAAAACTATGCAGAGAACACACAGATCCCTTCAAAGATTAAAATTTGTTTCCCAAAGAGAGCCTTAAATTCCATCTTTTTTTGGCTTTTACTTCTTGTTCTTTGGCTATTTATTTTGGCTACCTAGAGAAGTTAAAGCTTGCACAGCCCAAGTCATCGGTGGACAGGAAGCCAGCTTAGTTGAGAAAGTGCTTGGGTTGAAGTTCAGAAGCTTTGTAGAAAGACTGGGCATGGTGATATGTGCCTGGACTCCTACCACTGCAGAGGTAGAGACAGGTAGATCCCAGGGTTTCACTGGCCAGACAGGCTAGCTTATTTGGTGAGCTGCAAGGACCAATGAAATCCCAAGAACTGCTGGGTCATAGGACACCAAGAGAGCATCTCGTTGTCAGGGTGTAGCCTCTATCCNCACTGTGGCGGCCTTCTGTTGGCTGTAACAGGATTCTTCTTTTCTGATCTGCATAAAGCAACAGAACAGAGGAAAGATTTATTTTGTCCCCCGGTTCAGTGCATTGTGGCAGAGACACGGTGGAATCCCTGATGCTGGGCTTGAGACGGTAGCTCTGAACTCCGTGACAGACCAGGAAGCGAAGATCTTGGGCCAGGTCTAGTGAGCTGTGAGCTTTCTGCACCCTCAAGGTTCCACAGCTTGTGCTCTGTGCTTTGAACATGAAACGTCCTCTTCAGCCTCCCGTGCTTGAACACTTGGTCTAACAACTGTTAGTGATCTTTCCAAAAAAAAAAAAAAAGGCTGTGGAACCTTCTAGAAGGTGGAGTCTTACTGGAGGAAGGTGGGCCTTGAGGTGTATAGCCTGGCAGCTCAAGCAAGACTTGTGAGCCCCAGTACCCACAGAGAAAGCTTGGCCCTAATGATTTTAGGGCCGTGGTGAGGCAGCCATTCCTGGTGAGAAACAAGACACACCATGGCCAGGATGCAAAAGAGAGGAGGAGCTGGGGTCCCCTTCAAGGAGCTCCTTCCAACCTGCTGACTTCTTCTCACTAAGCTTGACCTCTGAAAGTGTCTTCCATTCCCAGTAGCTCCTCTCTGAGGCCCCGGTGCTGGGCACACTGACCTCTGCGGGACATTGGAGATGCACTATGTAGGAAGCATCTACCACACAGAGTTGCTAAGATATGATGGGATATGTGGGTAAGAAGTCTGGATCATGGGGACGTTCCCACATGCTCATCTTAGTCCCCTTGTTAGAACTGAGGCTGTGGGATGTTGCTGATCCACCCCAGCTAGATAGCAGCGGGCTGCGTTCTCCATGTGACAGCCAACACGGAGAAGTCGTCAGTCCCCAGTAAAGTCCGTTAGCCACCTTATACTTTCCAGAAAGACAGAGGGCAAGGTTTGCTGCATAACAGTTGTCATTTGACCCCAAGGAAAAGAACAGGAGCAACAGATTGGCAACGTCTAACAAATTACATAATTTTGTGACAATGGTTTCTGGGCTGGGGCTCGGGATGAGATGACAAAATGCATAATTTTCATCTTTCAACTTTCATGGGCCACATCATTTTCTTTAAACATTAGGCAATGCTTGAGCACAATGGCTGGGTGCTCTTCCCCCACGCCATCGCTGATGGTTTCTTCAGAACTCTGTCCTCAAGCTCTGCGGAGAGCACCACTGCTTTCAGGCACGAAGGGCCAACATTTCCGTGGGCCTTTTTCCCCGTTCTCCTGTTATTTACAGGTGCTGATTCTGAATGCAGAAATTCCAATTTACTAGCGTAATTACCCAATTTATATGCACAAAGGAGGGCTGCCACTCACAAAAAATGAATGCTGCCCTAAATAGTAAGTAAGACCAGCTCAGATGCGACTCCCCTTAACACATCAGACCTGCCTGGGAACTCTGCACACTGAATTACTTTTTCGCTGTTTCACTTACGGCATTTGGCACAGCACCTCCATAGAGGCATCCCAACTGAGTGCCCAGAGGGAATCTGGACTTGAAATTGCCAGGTTGTGGGCGGCTTCTGTGAATTCTTCACAGAGAGAATATAATGGTGGAAGTTGTATGAAATGATTGGTGGGTTGATCCCCAGGCCAGATGACAGGCAAGAAGGCTTTGCCATCAGAGCAAGGAGTATGCCTGTGAGTCTGCAAAGGGCAGGTGTTTAGTGGGGAGGATTCATATATATGGAGATGGGCTCTGGGCAAGTTCAATGTTCATGCTAAGATTACTCTAAGAGTCTTGTGTGGCCCGAGAAAATAATCCTGGTGGCCCCCAAGTGAGGGAAGAAGGTGATTCAAGAGTTCTTGCTTGGAAGGAAACATGGAACTTGGTAAAAGTGTGGTCTTTGACAAAGGGACCACATCTCATTCGCCTCTGTAGTCCCTACAGAGCCGTTACAGTGTTCTTACTGTAGAACACAGATACTCAGTGAACACTTGGTGGATAATTGATGACTGACTGCCTGACTGGCATTGGGGGGCTTGAACAATAGAAATCATAAGGGAAAGCAGACCCAGGATGGCTGCTAGGGGTGTTGGTATTGAACGATTTTAGCTAAATAAAGTGGCAGAGTATTAACAGATAGTTCCAAATCCGGGTAATGTGGGCCACGTCTGTAATTCCTGCACTTGGGAAACAGAGGTTGGAGAATGGAGAGGAGGTCAGCCTGGACTATATAGCATTACACCGTCTCCAAAAGCAAACAAAAGCTACTAATAAAGATAAGTAAAAGATGTGTAAAACTATTATGGTTCTTTGAGCTCAAACTCCTCCTGCTGCTGAGGATGGTCTTGAACTCTCATTTGCTAAATGCTGGAATGACAGGCATGAAGTACTATATCCAGGGAGAGGAGGGCTAGCGATGTCACCACAAGGCCTGCAGGCTGGGCAAGCACTCCGCTAACACACACCCTAAGATTGAAGAACAGCATATTTGAAGGAATGCTTTTTTCCTGATAGATTTCTCCTTTTCTTTCTTGCTTGGTCTGTTTTGTTCTGTCTCAAATGCTGGCAGGTCCTGGTTCCCTCTCCTATGCAAACTACAAGAGAAAAGTGGAGGCCTGGCTCTCTAAAGTGGGGGCCCTGGCCTTTTTAAAACTGAGTAAGTACCACAGTGTTAAGGCAGGAGAAAAATCCATGACACCAGGCAACCACAGGGACAGACATGTGTGAAGTCACATTAGTGAGTTCTGTTAAAAACGGGTCCTGTTTGCCTTGGTCGCCCCCGACAAGGTCTGTACTCACCAGGCTGTTCCTCCAATAACAGCTGAGCCTATGTCTGCTCCTGACGTGATGCAATGCTCCTTTCTTCCTCAAGCTTGCAACTGTTCAAAGCTGCTGGAGACTACAGTATGTTTCTATCTTGGTGCCTGGCAAGATTTTCCAGGCTCTTAAAATGACTTGCCATTTAGGTAGGCAGGAATCCAGGCTTGAAATAAACATGACTACTGGCTTGGTGCTTCCAGTGGCCTGCTGAGGAAATGGCCTCTCTTCTTCTTGCTCCCAGCCCTTGGCTCCCTTTGCCTTTGGTTCACTGCATGTGGTCTTAGCACGGCTGATTTATTCAACAATCTGTATAAATTTAACATCAAATGATTAATGACTTCCTTTGCCAGATTCCAGGAGAAAATGGTGATAAGATCCCTCTGATATCAATAACACATTTAAAAGTCTAATGTAGGGTAATAGAAGTGGCTTTTGGGTTCCTTTTGATTTGTTTTCCCCCATCACTTTAAGAGATCTTTTGGCTACTGTAGTCTTCTCTAAAGAAGAGATGGTGGCAAAGGAGAGAAGGAATAACCCAAAGTCTGAATGTGTCCTTCTTGGCCCCTGGCCAGACAAGGGTATCAGCATGATGGGCCCTGCCCAGGAGCAGCTCCTGAGGGCCTGTTCATCATCACTTCTCACACTGAGAAATTTTATCTGTCCCGCTTGCAGATAGAGAAAGTGAATCCTGAACCCAGTGTTTTCAAGGTTATGGGAAAAGAAATGCTTTAGTACCCACACTTACTCTTTCCTGCCACAACACAATGCATGAATTAATAAAGTAAAAATTGGTGTGCAAATTTTTTTAAATGAAGTAACAGAAAATACTTTGTACCAAAGCTCCACCGCAGTGGACGGTGCTGCTGAGTGGCTGTAAAGGCTGTGTGAACACCAGAGGAAGCTGGCGGTGAGCACTTGCTCATGAGTTACAGAAACTGAGACGTGGTATCTGACAGGCATTTCCAGCAGGCGTGTGCAGATGCTATCCTATCCCAGTTGAGTCTCTGTTATGAAAACAAAGAAACGAACGAACAAAACCAACCTAAGACTGTGGTGGGGAGACGGTTCAGTCAGGAGAGCACTTGACTTGTCAATGTGAGGACTGGAATTTCATCCCCAGAATTTATTTTTTAAAAAAAGGAAAGAAATATAGGTCTGGTTGCATGTGACTATAATCTTAGGGCTGAGGAGATGGGGCTAGATAATGGGTCCCTGGGGCTCACTGTTCAGTTGGCTTAGCCTGGTTATTGTGCTCCAGGACAAGGGGAACCCTGTCTCAACAATAAGATGAAGGTCTGAGAAACGACACCTAATGTCAGCCTCTGGGTTTTACCATAGTATCTGTGCATACATTGGTGCACTGTACTAACACACAGTCACACACACACACACACACACTAGCCAATGCTGATGGGCTTATCTTGCCAGTAGGAATGTAAATTGGTATAGTCACTATGAAATCATTATGGTCATTCCTCTAAGACTAAAAATAAAACTCCCATATGATCTAGCTATAGCCCCCTAGGAAGAATCTAAGTCAAGCCACAGATAGTCCTGCATTCCTGTGCATCTGTGTTTATTGCTGCACCCTTCAGAAGAGCCGTGAAAGTGGAACCAGAGCAGACATCCCATCCACCAACAGACAGCAAAGAGAAGGTGGCTTGTATAGAAAGCATAAACCCTGTCATCTGCAGTGATGGCCTAGGGTCAGAATAAGCAGTGTGACGAGAGAGAGGAGGGGAGAGGTGGTGTGTGTGTGTGTGTGTGTGTGTGTAAGGGGGGGGGGAGAGA
>LOEQ01003682.1:25583-39883 GCA_001685075.1 Bramus lutescens | reverse complement strand
CTCTCTCTCTCTCTCTCTCTCTCTCTCTCTCTCTCTCTTTCTCTCTCTCTCTACATTTTATGACAGACTCTTTAACAGACTCACACAAGTAAGTAAAATTTCCTCGAGTTCTATGAACGAGCTGGCCCAGCAAAGTATTGAGCCCCTTCTAGGAAGCTGTGGAAACCCCGGGGGTATCTGATTCAATTCATTGAAACTTGGTTCAATTTATTGAAAGTGGATAATGATGAGTAAAGTGGTTCACAGGGTAAGGCAAAGAGGAGATCCATTCCCAGGATGACAGTCAAGGTTCAGGGCCAGCAGCACCAAGAGGCAGGAGGAATGGCTATGGATTGAAACCAAACGCAGCAGGGTAACCCAGAGTCCCGGGTACCCCATAGTGCAATGTCAACAGGGATAAGCAGGAAGTAGAAAGAGTAAAGAAGGTTACAAGGTTGCAAGAAAGACGAACACCGGAAACACCTTCCAGAGCATCCTCTCCCGGCCCACGAAGCTGCAGTTGAGAAACCATGCGCATTCCTGAGGAAAGCCTTCTCACTTGCGGAGACATATTTCAGAGCATGCTCACTCTGAGGTAGTACAATGTATTGGTTTTTGTTACATAAGGCAGATGGGAACACATCTGGCTGGAGAATTTAGTATTTTGATGAGCAAGGTTTTTTATTCAGAAGAGTCAGAGCCAATAGTGATTTTGGATGGCTCCTTGTAGATTTTGATGGAGGCCTTTAACTGGATGAGCAACATTTGAGGAACACTGTTATTTGAAGGGACAGAAGCCCCAACAAGCATAGGTGACTGTCCCAGAAAGCAGTTGCTTAGTGATTATTCTAAGTCACCCACAAAGTCAGGGGTGAGTGTCTGTCTACACAAAGCCACTTTAGTCTCACTGTGTAGCTCAGGTTGGTATTGAACTCACAACCTCCTAGCTTCAATCTCTCGGAGGATAGGATTACAGATGTGTACTACCACACCATGTACGTATTTACTTATTTTTCATGATAATACATGGGTGCTGTGGTTTATCAAGTTCAAAAGCCTGAGATTAGTTATCAGGGGTGGATGGTGGCCCCCAAGGAAAAAGGAAAGTGTAAAACACTGTGTTTCAGGACAGCCCCTTTTGAATTTTACATTTTAGTTTGGTGTCCTTGTGGCGCATGTGCCCTTCTCCTTTCTTATCACGGCTGTGCAAGCCTTTTCTTTTATTAGTGGTATAGTCCTGATGAGCAATAAGGGGATATTTGTAGACACAAACCTCTTAGAAGTGGAACTACAGCCCTAATGAGTATCCTCACCACAGGAACAATTTTAAACTCAGAAGCACCTGGCCGGTGCCTGCTTGACTGTCTTCTGTCAAAGAAACAAAGTACAGACAGATCTGAAATCCTGAGAGGCTGGGCTTCCTTGCAGGAAGCTCAGGTTTGCACAGTTTCACTGCAAGGTGGGGGACAGCCACCTCAGTCACCATACAGCGCTCCTCAGTCTATTTGGCATAGCCATTGACAAACTTTGGTCCCTACCCTGGCTGTTTCCTTCACATCCTTTTCTTACTCATGGGTTGATTCTGCATTCGGGATCTTTCTTTCCTTCACTGTCCTTTCAGCGAATTTATTTCACGGCTTTGTTTGTGCGTGTGTGCATGTGTGTGTATATGTGCATATGTGTGTGTATGCGTACATGCGTGCATGCATGTGTGTGTATGTGCATGTGTGTGCCCCAGAGAGCAACCTCAGGTGTCACTGCTCAGGTATTATCTGCCTTATTTTTAATGTTTTTTTATACTTATCTATTTTTATTTTAGGTGTGTGAGTATTTTGCTTGCACTTATGTCTGTGTACTATGTGCCTGCCTGGTACCCACAGAGACCAGAAGAGAGCATTAGGCCCCCTGGAAATAGAGTTATAGATTGCTGTGAGCCACTATGTGGGTTCTTGGAATCAAACCCAGGATCTCTGGAAGAGCAACAAATGCTCTTACATTGAACCATCTCTCCAGGGTCTCTCACTGCCATGAAACTCAAGTGAAGTGTGCTGGCTGGACTGTGAGTACAAGCAATCATCTTCACTCTGCCTTCCCAGTGCTGGAGTTATAACCATGTCTCGGTATCTGGCTCGTCTTTGTGGGCTCTGGGATCACACTCAAGCCTTCATGTTTACATGGCAAGCTCTTTCTTCAGCCCTGTTTGCTTTGTTATTGTTGTTCTACAAGCAAAGTTTGCATGGCGCTTGGCAGGAAATGATGGTGAAGACTGTAAAAGTGACCAGGGCCTGGATGTCCATGACAGGGTTCAGCAGGGTAGGACTTGGGGCTCTGAAGGAAAAGTTTGTCTCTACCAACTCTATCGAGGCCAGCCTTTCTACAGACTAAGGAGATGTTGTCTCTCAGGCCCAACTTTGAACTCAATTCAGAGAGCTGACCCTTAAAAAAAAAACCTTAAAAGAAAGAGGTGGAGGAGGAGAAAGGGAGGAGGAGGAGAAAGAGGTGGAGGGGGAGAAAGGGAGGAGGAAGAAGGAGGAGGAGGAAGGGAGGAGGAAGAGAAAGGCCAAGATGGGGAGGGAAGGGGGAAGGAGAGGAGGGAGAGAAAGGAGAAGAGGAGGAGAAANGAGGAGGAGAAAGGGAGGAGGAGGAGAAAGAGGTGGAGGGGGAGAAAGGGAGGAGGAAGAAGGAGGAGGAGGAAGGGAGGAGGAAGAGAAAGGCCAAGATGGGGAGGGAAGGGGGAAGGAGAGGAGGGAGAGAAAGGAGAAGAGGAGGAGAAAAGGGAGGAAGAGGAGGAAGAGAAAGGGAGGATGAGGAGGAAGGGAGAAGGAAGAGAAGGAATAGGAAGCGGGGAGAGGGAGAACCAGGGAAGGAACTGAGTAACATATTTAGAAATTTTGTTCTTTCCTCCCTTCAGAAATGACAAGAAGGCTTTTTTTTTTGTTTGTAATTTTTTGCATTTTGTGTTGGCCTGGAATTTATACAATCATGGTAGAATTGATTGCTGTTGTACACGGATTTGAAGAAGGAGTTTTTATTTAAGTGAATAGTATCCAGTGGCTATAAATCCAAGTTCCTTGTCTCCGCAGGATTCTGCAGGGGAATTGTTATTGGAGAGGGAATCTGGGGGACCTGTCATGGTGCAATATCCAAGTCCATCTGCCTTAAACAAAGAATTGAGAAAGACATGGAATCTCGAAAACCTAGGTGTATTAAAGTGGAAGTAAAAGCAAAATGAATGCTCCACAGGGTGGAGCAGACACTACGCCTGTGTATCTCACAGCTCCTAGTTTCTCAGTCTAGGGGCTTTTAATACAAAAGAGGAGAGAGTTTCCTGAAACGGGTGATTGACATCTCTGTGTTCTATAACCTTCAGTTTACTGTGTGTGCTAGTTCAGATAAGGATGGCCCCTGTAGGCTCATATAATTGAATGGTTAATTACAAGGGAGGGGGACTCTTTGATGGGATTGGAATGGTTAGGAGATGTGGCCTTCTTGGAGGAAATGTGTCATTGGGGATGGGCTCTGAGGTTTCAAAAGCCCAGGCTAGGCCGAGAGTCACTCTCTTCCTGTTCCCCAAAGATCCAAATGTGAAACTCTCAGCTACTTCTCCAGCACCTTGCCTGCCTGAATGCTGCCATCCTCCCTGCTATGATAAGAATGAACTAATCTCTGAAACTGCAAGCAAGTTAACAAATAAATGCTTTTTTTAAAATAAGAGTTGCCTTGGTCATTATGTCTCTTTATGTAAACATATATTAGCAGTCTAGGTTGTATGTGTCTGTTTGTAGACAGGTAGGTCATTTTCTTGTTATAACAACTGGTAAAAGAATCACAAGGTCAAGGCTTCATCTACTTGTAGATTTATATATGCTTGTGTGTAGAGGGATTGACTTCCGTCTTGGGTTAATACCTAGTAGAAGAATCACAAGGTCAAGGCTTTGCTATGTAGGCTCATGTGTACTGAGTGGTTGGGTGGGTAGATCATTTAAAAAATAATATCAAATAGAAGAAACCCAAGGTCAAGACTCATGATCATCTTTCCAATCCATACTTGGCTCCTGGGTCAGGTTTTCAAAGTCATGTGAGCCAGGAGCTGATGGTGTGTAGCCAGGCTTTTTTTGGCAAGTGTAGACCATCACAGTGGGCAGTTCCAATTTTTGCAATTTTTGATGGTACTATCCCAACTGGCAGACACAAAGCTGTGTGAGTTTGGCTGCACTGAGTCCTATCCTGGGCTGATTTTACCTCCACCTGCCCAAGACTCATTAAGGACCCTGGAGGAAGGCCCATCATCCACAATGAGCTCCCGTGGGCAGAAGGAACAATGATGGCTGTGGAGATGCTGGTGGACCAGTTCCATGCAGACAACTGTGCTTCTCTTGTTGAGTTCACCAGCTGCCCCTGGATATCCCAGAGAACCAATCATCCCTCACACATCCTTACGAGAATGGGGAAGAGGCAGGAGGATCATGAATACTTGCTAGATTAAGCAATTAATCTCTAGAAAAATAAAGACCCATGCAGAAGGAATATCTGAAGAGTTGTTGCACTCTGGTTTTGGCAAAATGTGGTGAATATGTAATGATAAATCGTGTCGTCCACGGCATCACCAGGTTTCAGCACCTGGACATTTAATTCACTTAGTACCTAGGTACCAATCTGGGTAATATACTTATTTACAAAGATGTGGTCTGGCAACAAAGGAAGCTTGGTTTTGTTCTGCTTTTCAAGGTAAATATTCACACACACAGAGAGAGAGAGAGAGAGAGAGAGAGAGAGAGAGAGAGAGAGAGAGAGACTCAACGCACATATTTGCAGAGATGTAGACTGTCCTTCTTGAGGCTGGTCTGGTTTAAGAGAGGACAGAGGGACAGAGGCTTGGAGCGTTTGCTCACTTTGTACACAGAGTTGCATTCTTCAGGTTTGTTCGTTTTTGACTGATTCTCAAGCACGGAAAGAGCCAGAGCAGCACCCGCTGCTTCTTCCTCCAGCTTCCCAAACTTGGATCTGCCATGCAGCGGAGGGAGCACCCTGTGTCCACTAAGGCATCATCTAGGAAGTGTGTCTGAGAGCGAAGCAGCTGTCAGTATCTATGGCCTAAATTGTATATGTTAACATTCTGGTTACATGGAAGTGTGCAAAGGAAGGCCTTGTTTTGCTTTAGCAAGACAGACCACAGCAGGAAGCACAGTTTATCTCCATGTGGTTTATACCAGGAAGCAATAGGCCCTTGCCATGGGCTTTCTGCAGGGAGAGCTGCTGCATGCTTACCCCCTCTCTGCCCTGGGAATTCAGTCCTTGGCCTAGGATGTACTGCGATTTTTCATTCATGGTAAAAAGGGCCTAAAATTAATAAGTACACCCCATATCACTAAAATTTACACTAGAAAGAAAAATCTCCAGAGATGATTCTGCCAACTAATGTTGACTATCCTGCCACTGATGCAGTCTTAATTTCCTTCCATTGATTTGTGTTTGTCTGTCATGTGTGAATATATACATTACAGTGATAGTAGCTGTTTTCAACACCTACCCGCTCGGCCCATCTTCCTGTAGAATATCAAGCAGAAGGCTCTCATCCACCTTCACTGAATCAAAGTATCTCTGTGCCCAGGAGAGATCTTTCCTCTTCTTTGCCTTCAGTAAACGCCATAGTAAGGATTTCTATGGCTGTGATAAAACAAGGTGACCAAAATCAACTTAGGGAGGAAGAGGTTTATTTCTTTATACGTTTCTGTCTACCCCTGATGGAAGTTGGGGCAGGAACTTAAGGCAAGAGCCTGGAGACAGGAACTTAGCACAAGCCATGGAGGAAGGCTGCTCACTGGCTTGCTATTCCTGTCTTGCTCAGTTTGCTTTCTTATACATCCTAGACCCCCTGCCCAAAAGTGACACCACAGTGAGCTGGGCCCTTCCACCCAATCATTCATCAAGGAAACACCCCACAGGTTTGCCTACAGGCAATCTTGATGGAGGCATTTTCTCAATTGAGGTTCCCTCGTGTGGAATGCCCTTCTGTGTATGCGTTGCTTTTATTGGTTGATGAATAAAGCTGTTTGGGCCAATGACTTAGCAAAGTAAAGTCAGGTGGGAAAGTCAAACAGAGATATAGAGAGAAAGTAGGCAGAGTCAGAGAGATGCCTTGTATGTAGCTGCCAGAGGAGACAGACACCCCTGAACCTTAGGAACCTTACCTTAGGAACAACCTCGTGGCAAGACACAGATTGATAGAAACGGGTTAATTTGAGATGTAAGAGCTAGCTAGGAATACACCAAATGATTGGCCAAACAGTGTTGTAATTAATACAGTTTCTGTGTGATTGTTCGTGTCTGGGTGGCCGGGAAATGCATGAGCTGTCTCCTTCTACAGTTCCCTCATCCCAAGTGACTTTAGCTCCTGACCGGCTGACAGAAGACTAACCAGGACAGCAAATGAAAGCCCACAGGACAGAAGATGAAGTTGTTGCCATGGTTCTTAGAGATAGCCTAGATAAAATCAATTTCTCTGTGACATCGCAGGTGTCAGTTGACACTTTCAGCACCATGTATAATAGGGAAGAAATTAAAATAGCCTCAGTCTCTATAGTCAGGGAATGGTATATTTAGATATGCATTATGGGGTATTTTGCAAATGGCAGATCAACACAGACAGATGCAGAAAGATCAGCAAGATGTTCAATTTTGAAATGACAAATGATAAGAATAGATCCATGTGTATGTATGATGGCATCTGTCACATGTAATGAGAAATTTGCCTACCGGATATATGTGTTAATGGTGCGTGCGTGTGTGCGTGCGTGCATGCGTGTGTGTGTGTGTGTGTGTGTGAATCAAAAAGCTGGTGCAGTGGTACACACTTGTATCAGTACACACTTGAATATGACTTACATAGTGAGTTACAGACCACCCTGGGCTACAGAATGAGAATCTATTAGGGGAAACAAAAAACCACAAACAAACAAACAAAAGCGAAACTGAGGGAGAAAAGAACAAAGAAAGGCAAGAAAGGACAAAGGAGGAAGGGAGGAAGGAAGAGAAGAAGAGGGAGTTTGGAAAAGCACAACGCAAATGGCTGCGTGTTCTGTGGACCTTTTGAAAGGACATGAGGAATGCTTGGGAGGTAGAGTCTAGAAGAATGTCAACTCCGTCTGTACTGTTTAAAGTTTGGATAAGCAATATTTGTTTGTTACATCTTTCATTGTGTTTGTTGTTGTTGTTACCTGTATTTGTTATTTACTCCATTCCTAGAATGCTAAGCACAGTGCTCCATCTCTGAGCCACATTCAGCTCTGCGGCATACCAATTACTTATTCCAGTGTTATCATTTATTGCTGTGTATTCATCTGCTTATTAATTATATACTTAAAAAGGTAACAACAGAGCTCTTTAGGAGGAGGGCGCACACCAGCCCTCATTCCGCTCCACCCCTCACTGATAAAGAGCTCTCCCCTGCAGGGTTCCTATCCTGTGTCTGTTAAACTTTGGTTCACAGACCTCCTCCTTCCCCTGATGAGCTGAACTCTTCTGTTTTCCCAAAGTTTGTACTTACATTTTCCTGGCTTTGCCCTCCTGTTCTGCACTTGGAAAATTCAAAGACATCTGCGTTCCCCATGCTGTCCTAGCCTTGAAGCAGGACCCGTGCACGCTGTTTCCTCCGCACCCCAGGCAGGAGAAGGTTCCCGGCAACCAAGTCTTGCTGCTCCGGGGGTCCTGGCTGTCCTCACTGACGAACCATCAGGGGCAATTCCTGCTCGGTTAGAGCAGACACACAAGAGCAGGACCCGTCCTCATCTTATCAGTAGACGATGGGAGGGGTCCCACCGCGTGGAGGGAACACACCAGATTTATTATCTCCTTTTAAAAAACGATTGGTCCAGGGAGAGAGCGTCCACGCTGAGCGCGAGCTGGAAATCTGCTCTGTGCTGTGAGACTTTCCCAGGTCATCGCATATCAATGAGCATCTGAAAGTTCAGAGACAGAACTCAACTCAGACATCCTCCCTCCTGCACAGAGGGGGACCGGGCTCACAGAGGAGTGCGCTGACTGTCGGGTCCGAGTTCATTCCAACACATGAGAACAGCTGTCTTAGCTTTCTCACAAGTCAGCAGAGCAGAATTCTATTACCTGAGTCAAATTCAACATAATTTATATATAAAAAACCCTGATGGGCCTTATGATGCAGGGAAACAGCAACAGAAGATTCCCGTTCAGATGGCACAGACAGACGAAAGGATCTGTGGGGAGCTATTCAGACGGCAATAGTGTAGTCCGGTTTTCTCTTTCCTTATTTGGCTTTGTTGGTTCCTAACATCAAACCAGGATTTTAGTCCCAATCCCCTGTCCACCACCGGTTGAGCCTCAAGAGGACACAAAAGTGACGGCTGGCCTCAAACTCCAGGAGCTTCCCATCCTGGGGTAATGTTCTAGCTTTTGAAAAATATCCTTCTTGGGCACTTTCCACCAACAAACATGATAAAAAGCACGTGCCGAATAGAAGAATATGGTCACAGAAAGCAGTCGGGGGGCAGGAGTCCCCAGGAGCTAAATGCTCACTCTCCTAGTCCTTCTGCCCAGGTTTATTGGAAATCCATGTCCACCCTCTGACTCTGGTTTGAATGCTGGCATCTCTAGATGAAACTCCACCCTCTCCCCTCACATCCTAGCTGGGTACCATCTGCTCCCTTGTGAGACCAGAAAAGGCCACCGCTGATGCCCAGGGTAACTGCTTGGAAGTTACACTTCCAAAATGGAAGGCTCCCCGAAGGGTGTTGCCTCCCTCCCTCCTCCAGCCTTGCTACATTCCAAGAAAGCCTTGAGAAGTTGCAAACACGCTTCTTCCCAGGTTAGTCTTCTCAATCTGGTGACCTCTCTTGCCTGTGAGAGTCAATGGGTCAGGTTCCTCCCTCCCTAGTCAAACATGTTCCTGTTATTTTTCTAGGTCTTTTAACATATTACATTATAGACATGTAATTAATTATAGCTTAACATATTTTTTGTGGGCTTTTAAATGAGATGAGCCCTGAAGGACACGCAGTCTCGAGGGCTTTAGGCCAATGCTTTGTCTTTAGAGTTGGAAAACACAGTGGCTGCTTAGCCTCCCCTTCTCTTGAGAGGCCAGGGCTGTTATTTCAACCCACACCTCTGGTAGGGGAATTATTCTAGGGCCTTCTCAATGTCATTAAATGCCCCATAAGAAGTAACTTAGGAAATACAGTCGACCCCAGTGGGGAAGGCACACCATGGGTGGCCTCGTGGAGACGGCAGTGTGGTGGCTGCTTGCTCAGAGCTTGGTAAACCAGGAAAAGAGTGGGACTGAGCTGTGAACCTCAAGTAAGCCCCTAAGATCCGCTGCCTTCACCTAGGCTCTATACTGGAAGGTTCTACAACCTAACAAAGCAGCAACAGCAGTGGAAGACTGAGGATTCAAACACAGGAGCCTGTGGGGAGAACATTGCATCACTGCCATAGCAAGCACCCCCAGACCACCCTCCTATCTGCCTCCTGGTCTTGATCCTGGCTCACATTAAAATTACATCAGACTCTAGGGCATGAAATCTTTTATGACAATCTGTCTGGCCACCGACTGTGCATGGAAGGACCTCCTCCGAACAGACAGGTTTATGTCCTAACCCCATACCTGGGAATGTGACTTACTTGAAAAAGGGCTTCTTGTTGTGGATGTTACTAGCTAAGATGGGGCTACGCTGGAGCAGGGTGGGCCTGTGTCCACCGTGACCTATGTTCTGGTGAGAAGCGAATGCACACAGAGGCCTTTGCTCAAAGGGCAAAGGCCATGGAGCTGTGGAGACTGGTGTGATAACCCCATAAGTCAGGGCTACAGAGGAGAGAAGTGTGGACATTTTCCCTTAGAGACTCCAGAAGGACACAGTCTTGCTGACATGCCAAGCTTGGACTCTGAGATGCTAGAATTTAGGACGTTAAAGATTTTCTGGCTTGAGCTACCTAGTTTGGGATGATTTATTGGATTAGTTGTAGATGACCGTCCCTCCGCTGTCCCTCCATGACACAAACAACCTGCACCCCATGGAAATGCTTTGCTGGGTTCCATAAGCCCAGCTCCTTCCTTCCCAGAGACAGCGGCTCTCTGGTTCCTATCTTGCACTCTTCCTCCTTCCTCTTTCCTTTCTCTCCTCCTCCTCCTTTTTATGTGGTCATACTGGAGACTAAAACCAGGGCCAAAGCCATGCCCTACTTCAGTGTAGAGGTCAAAAAAACAAGGCCAGAGAACAACCTTGTTTTTTGAGACTGAGTCTCTCACAGTCCCAGAGCTCATCCATTTAAGCTAGACCCCAGGACAGCCTGTCTGCCTCCCGAGCACGGGCATTGTCGGGGTGTGTTACTCTGCACAGGTTGGGTTTGGCTTTTTTTTGACATGGGTTCTGGTAATCACATGTAGGAGGGTAGCATGCCAGCAGCTGGAAGATCTCCTCAGCGCTTTACTCTCTTCCGTTCAGCACTGATGCCCACTCTCCTGTCAAGTTTCAAGA
The DNA here is from genome assembly GCA_001685075.1 of Bramus lutescens. Taxonomy (NCBI): domain Eukaryota; kingdom Metazoa; phylum Chordata; class Mammalia; order Rodentia; family Cricetidae; genus Bramus; species Bramus lutescens. Next base: position 29,399 of record LOEQ01003682.1, on the reverse strand, counting down.
GAAAGAGTGCAGTGAATGAGGGAGCAAGTGTCCACAGGGAGGGACTGACAGCCTTGATAGCCCTTCACTTTTTAGTGGAGGCTTTTCCCCCAACCCTCCTTCTAGAACAATAGTTTAGGGGAGAGGTAGCCTGGGGGTTACACTCTCTGGTACCCACAGGTTTCAGGGGGATGTGGGGAGTTGGGGGAGTCAGTCCCTCTTCCTCACACTGTCAGAATAGCAAGTGTTTTATCCTCTATTTTGTTAAGAAGATATTCTTTACAGAAATCATAATGAGTTTTGTGTTCATTAAGTTGTGGACTTTTTGAATTTGCATATTTCTGGGGTTTTTTTTCAACCCTAGTCTATATCCATGGGATTTGTGGAACTAATTGGAAACACAATTTCTGATATTTAATCCAGTCAGCTTTCTCCTGCATGATTGCTCTCTGCAGAGGGATTAGAACTTTCTGGTTCGTGGACGGTACAACTACAACTTCAAAATCACAATTAAATATTCGCTTCCCATTCCAGCTGGCCACATCTGTGACATAACCAGTGAATGCCAGCCTCACTACTCTTGCGTGCCTGTTTCTGAGCTGCGCGGAGATGACCATCCACAGGCACATACCAGCACACACAGGAGCATAATCACATCTATGCACGTATTTGTGTTTGCATGCCATGGTGTGTGTGTGCGTGTGTGTGTGTGTGTGTGTGTGTGTGTGTGTGTGTGCAAGTGATAGGACAGCTACCTGCTTTCCACCAGGTGGATCCAAGATGAAACCCTGAATGGCAGGCTTGTTAGCAAGCAACCTTTCTTCCTGAGCCATCTTGCTGGCCCCAGTGGTTCCTTTTTACCTGAAATATCGTTTGCATTTCTATGCCTATGGTGAATTTTGCATTAATGTTCAAATGTAAGCAGGAAGACAGGTGCATATTTGCACAGTGACCTGAAGTATGTCCTTATCATTCTCATTGTCTTTTAAGACAGGATCTCCCAACGAACCTGTAACCCACTGACTCAGACCAGCTGCCCAGTGAGGGCTAAGAATCCACCCATCGTGGGTTCCCCATCACTAGGATTACAGAGGTGTGTCAACTCACCCTGCTTTTCAGGCACGGGATAGGGATCTGAGCTCAAATCCTTGTGTTTGCATCCAAAGCACTTTCCAGACGGAGTTATCCCTCCAACCGTGCCAGAACTTCTTTCTTATGGCCACTTTTGAACATAAGCGCCCGGAGGCATGCCTAATGTATTATCTGACTTATTTAAGGAACTACAGCAACTCCATCTGGAAGCTACTTGCTTACACACGAGGGAACATGCTCTCCCCCAACACAAAGAGGTAGGTGCAGGCACACAGCTGAGCAGCTGAGAGTATTTCCTGTTGCATTTGCTGCTGATTTCGAAAACAAACAAATGCGCGCTGACATAAAGCAATCTTGAATTCAATTCAGGCTTTTTCACACTTAGACATCCCAGTGTAGCTGAGAGCTGAAAGATTCCACCAATAATGGATGCGTGCCAGCCCGTGGTAATGATGCACATTTAAGGGCTTCTTGACTCAAATGTCTGTCACAGCTTTTGCAAAGAGAGTACTCAGAACCTTGAAAGGGAAGGGAAGAGGGTGAGCACAATGCTTGTGTCTGTGGGCTGTGTCTCTTCCAACCTTTTCGTACCATGAGGGCACACACACACGCAGGGAGTTCCGTCCAAATTCTGTCCCCACATCCTTTGTCGGTTGTCCCTTCCTCAGTGTGTGACATAAGCAACTTGAAGCAAGGGAAGGTTTGTGTGGGCTCACAGTTTGAGCGTGCCACCAACCCTGACCAGAAAGCAGGGGTGGGGGTGTAGGAATGAGACAGCTGGTCACATTGTAGCCACAGTCAGGAAACAAAGAGATGATTGCGGATGCTAAGCTTGCAATCTCCTTTTCTTCAGTCCCTGAACCCTGCCCATGATATACCCAGGGTCTTCTTCCATGAACTCAGAATTCAAACTCTTGCAAACACAGCCAGAGCTTTGCACCCCAGGTGATTCCAGGCCCTGCCAAGTCAGTTTTAACTCTCACACATGCCATTAGTCACCAGACAGTTGAACTGCATTTACTAATCCACCATAGCCTGTATTCCGGGGTAAAATCAACAATGAGAAACTTGAGAAGTCACCGATCTTCCCCCCAAATCTGCTGCTTTTTGATGAATGAATTGTGCCAGGATTCCACATATTTAAATCTTGTCACACTCTGGAGTTGGGGTTGTGGTTTTCTCAGTCACTCCTGTCTTCCAGGAGCTTACATTTGAGTCTTGGGAGCTAGAATGTCAAGAGAATCAAATCATTACAAATGAGGCTTTGGGAGATGTGTGAGCTTTCTATGTCACAGTCATTGGAAGCTTCTGTCTCCCTACTGTGTAAGAAGAGGTGCCCTTCTTCAAAACTGGCTATTGTTCAAAACAGGTGCCTCTTTGACCACACACCAAACAGTATGATCCCCAAATAGTAGACATTATTTAGTGCAAACCCAAACAAGAGTAATTAAAGTTTTTGAAAGAATGGCCACTGTGGACTTAGGTTGCCTCTGTTTTGGTCTTTCTGTTCACAGAGGTGTTTTAATTTAATCTTTCATGGCCTGGGATTCACAGGAAATGAAGCAAGCAATCTATTCAACACTCTTTCTGGGAGTACACCAGTTGGCTGCATTGCCTTCGTTGAGTGATACAAAGAATTACTAGGAAGTCTAAAAATACTTCAGTGAGTTACTGGTCTCTCTGAAACCAGCAGATTTCAGCCCCCAGCGTGCAATATTTGGGGGGCTTATCAAGGGGTGTAGTGTTATACCTGTGTTTAGCGTCCAAGATCAGAAAATGGCTTTCTCATGCTGATTATTGTAGTTATTGTAGTCATCTTGACATAACATCAAAAACTCAACTCTAAAACAAAACAAGAACTGTACTCTTGGCATGTTCATAATGGAAAATAACTTAAAAGCTTTGCATTTCACCCAGATTTTTATATCATTAGGGTTTTAGAAGAGTATGATTTTTCATGTAAGATTAAACACTCTTTCTGTTTCTTGAGTCACGTGGAATATATGGCTAAAGAAGCTACGAAAAGATGGATGTGATGCTGCCTACAAAACTAATTTTCTTGTTGCATTTGATGCATTAAAAAAGAAAGAGGATATTTTAAAAAGCGAGGATAGTGCTGCTTGCCTTCTGGAGCTTTTCTGTTTCTGTTTATCAAAGGCCAACCAGTCAATCAAATCTATGAGTCAGGCATTTTCATGGGCAAAAGTGGGTCAAACTAATTGTTTAGCTTTATATAGATAAAATGATTGGTTAAGTGACCTAATTTCTCACTGGCCAGCAGATTGTTATAATGCCTTGTAGCTGTGGTCAAAATTAGTTTAGGCAGCAGAATAGACAAAGGATGGAAAACTTCTGAGAATACTGCTTGTTTGCTGGATTCAGTGTAATTTTCTAGTCTCTCTGTCTCTGTGAAGACACTGTGATTCTTTCACGCTCAGGAAGAAAGTGTCGCTCTTGGACTCTTTCAGTTTCAGATGCAAAATGGGGAGGAAAAAGTGAAATTACATCTCATATTACACTCTTCTTTGTACCAGGGCCACCTAAATATCTGCTGTATCTTTTTTAAATCTTTTTTATTATTACTAGTAAAAATTTCCACCTCCTCCCCTCCTCCTATTTCCTCCCCCCTCCCTCTCCAGTTTAAAGAGCGGTCAGGGTTCCCTTCCTTGTGGGAAGTCCAAGGTCCTCCCACCTCCATCCAGGTCTAGGAAGGTGAACATCCAAACAGACTAGGCTCCCACAAAG
>LOEQ01003682.1:6912-18854 GCA_001685075.1 Bramus lutescens | reverse complement strand
GATCCCTGAACTCTCTAAGCCCCACCCCTGCCCCAGACTGGATCCCTGAACTCTTCAAAACCCCACCCCTCTCCCAGACTGGATCCCTGAACTCTCGAAGCCCCATTCCTCCCCAGACTGGATCCTTGAACTTTCTAAGCCCCACCCCTCTCCCACACTGGATCCCTGAACTCTCTAAGCCCCACCCCTGCCCCAGACTGGATCCCTGACCTCTCTAAGTCCCACCCCTCTCCCAAACTGGATCCCTGAACTCTCTAAAACCCCGCCCCTCTCCCAGACTGGATCCCTGAACTCTCTAAGCCCCACCCCTGCCCCAGACTGGATCCCTCTGACTGACTGAGTCTCTGATTTCTCTCATTGTCCAGCTGAGCTTCTGTATAGTCATTTTCGGTGTGAACTGGTCTCTCACTGTTGGACCGGGAGTTCCCGCAGGCTGAGAATGATCTGCCTGTGACTGCAGAGATTATTACTAGGAAAAGGGCGGACATTGGTATAAATGCTGAGCTCACAGTTGCACGGACATTGGTATAAATGCCGAGCTCACAGTTGCACGGATGTCTCCTATTTGCTCTCTGGTAACTGGGCTTACGCATGTCTTTAACGGCTTCTGTGACGTTCCAAAATGTGAAAGCTCCTTCTTTGCCTGCCCACCCCCCGTCTCTTTCAACTCTCTTAACATAAAGCAATGACCCCATCCTCGGCAGTGGCATTTTGTACATTGCGCATTTCACAATGACTGCTCTCTGTATTCTGAAGCACTTGCTTGCTGTTGCCCGTGGCGATGTGCAGCGGCCGGTCTTTAGAAAGTTGGTTTCCTTCCACACTGGCTATCACTAACAATCCTGGTTTTATTAACACTGGACTTGAGTTTGCCATTCAGGGATGTTTTTAGAGCATCGTAGAGAGGTCATTTAATGTCTTAGCCACAAAAATGGAGTTACTTCTTTGTCTTTTCGTCACCAAAAACCTGCTTCCCTTCTTGTTTGTTTAATATTTAAGGAAATAAAGCAAGATGTCACAGTGACATTATAGAAAATGTCAGGACAGGCATTTTTAATAAAGGAACTCTAGATGGTGCCTCCATAGCTTGCCCATTTTATTTGTCTTACAGGGACAATCCAGACAAATTTTGGTTCACAGAGCAGCAGTATTACATAGGAATGGTTCTAATGGAAATGGCTTTGGAAAATTGTTGAGACAAGGTGCCTCAGGGGCCAGGAACTCATAGATTCAGATAGGCTGACTGGGCAATGAGCTACAGGAATCCACTTGTCTCCACCTATGGTCAGCCCAGCCAACTCCTCCATGGGTTCTTGTGATCCAAACTACCAAGAGGAGGCAAGGCAAACATCTTAGAGTTTCTATTGCTGCAACAAAACACCGTGACCAAAAAGCAGGTTGGGGAGGAAGGCGTTTATTTGGCTGACACTTCCATATCACTGTTCATCACTGAAGGAAGTCAGGACAGAAACTCAGGCAGGGCAGAATCCTGGAAGCAAGAGCTGAAGCAGAGGCCGTAAAGGGATGCTGCTGCTTACTAACTTGCTCAATCTGCTTTCTTATAGAACCCAGGATCCCCAGTCCAGGGATGGCACCACCCACAGTGGGCTGGGCCCTCCCCCATTGATCACTAATTGAGAAAATGCCTTACAGCTGGATCTCAGGGAGGCATTTCCTCAACTGAGGCTCCCTCCTCTCTGATGACTCAGCTTGTGTCAAGTTGAGACACAAAAGCAGCCAGTACAGCATGAATGGTTAGGGAGACCACAGCCTCTCTTCAGATCCTCACTCTCTGATGCCATTTGCTTGTTTATCTCATTGTGCTTTGGGCTGGGCGAGGAGCAAGAGGAATCTCTTAGCTTGGCTAGTAAACTCAGTAGGAGCAAACAGGTACATTTCCCACCAGGAAAATGCTAGTTCCGCCACCATGTTCTCCAGATGACCTGGTTGATGAAGAACTGTTATTCATAGTTCTGCTTAGACACCGACCATGCTCACCAAGACTTCAGCCAAAGCTATTGCTACATGTCTTTGCTGAGCAGAGAAGTTTAGAACAAAACCTGAGACTATAAATAAATGAATCTGTTAACAAGAAACAAGGAGCAGGTTTGGATAAGTATGGCACAGTCCACAGGGGGCTCACAGAGCTGATCAGACTCCTTTAGCAAACGCCTTCCTGCCCTGTTGCAAATACCAGGAGAGCCAAACCTCCCAGGGCTGTTTTCCTCTATGCTCCTGGCTCCAAAAGAAGGTAAAACAGAGTTGTGCAAGTTCTTAACCAGGGACAGAGAATGGCTTGGCCAGGAAAGTGCCTTTGTGAGTCTAGTGCTGGGTAAAAGCAAGAGACTCAGTGGCTAGCCAGTCTGGCTGAATAGATGAACTCTGGGTCAGTGGGAGATTCTATTTCAAAATATGAGTCAAGGAGCAATCAAGGAAGATACTCAACAGTGACCAATGGCCTCCATAGAAATTTACACACACACACACACTCAACCTTTAAGTGCTTTCCATGTAACAAGCAATAGTTTGTGTCAGCCTCAGGTTTTAGTTACATAAGCTGTAACTGGCCACAGACAACTATCACATTCAAAATTACCTTCCTGCCTCCAAGTCTTTGAGGCCAGAAGGGTCCCAGGAAGGACTTACAGGAGTAATCAGCCAGTTCCTGTGGGGCACTTGTGTTCCAAGATACCTACAAATGTGGTCCTAAATATCTGTGGACCCCAGCGTCATGACGCAGCCTCCAAAGGTTCGCTACCCTAGGAAGGATGTGCTTGAAACATTGTGGGGTCAAATGGGATGGGAGCAGGTCTGGCCAAGAGCCACTCTTAAGTTGTTGGACTTGTGATGTGCGTACTAACCTGGTTCAGAATTGAAAACAGGGACTCGGAACGAGTCATTTTCCTGGTGGGAAGTACCACTGAATGTTTCTATTAGGCTTAATAGCAAAGTTGATAAAATCCCAAACTCCTTTCCCAGCTGAAAGCTCGGAGATGATCTGGCGGCAGAGGACCACTGAGGCTCTGGAGAGCCACAGGTCCTAGTCGTGTGTGCTCTGTCTCCTTCTAACACAGATGCCTAGAACTATCTATCATCGAGGCAAATAAAATGTTTGGTCTGTCTCTTTCCAGAAGGAACTGAAGACGAGGTCATTTCTCACAGTTTTCCTTACAGGTTGCTTTTAAGTTTACCCATAGAGTTTTTACTACGACTGACTCATGCAGACGTCAGTCTGTTCCGCTAGCAGAAAGCAACTAGATCTCAGGAACCATAGCAGGCAGCAGGCAGAGACTTGTCTAAAGGACAGTTGTATCACGTTGCAGGTAGAGTTCAGCCGCCCGGTAACTGACACTGGAGGCACCCACCCTTCAAAGTCTATTGAATTTAAATTTTATCTAGTCTTTAGTCATTAAATCTTCTTTCATGGGCTTGGAGTATTTATGAGTACACATTGCTCTAGCAGAAGACCAGAGTTCCGATGCCAGCACCCAGGTCAGGCAGCTAACAATTGCCTAGGACTCTAGTTTTAGGGGATCTAATGGCCTATTCTGACCTCCATGTATATTACACTCATATGCATATACCTACACACACACATATACATACTTTTGAAAAATAAAGTCTTTTAAAAAAAAAGAGAAAAAAAATCAGGCTTACAGCACAACAGAACTGACCCTGTTGGTGGGGGTGGGGGTGAGCTGGTCCCAAGAATGTGAGCATGGGAGAGCTGGTCCTGCTCCTTATCTGCCATGTGGTGGTGTTAGCAAGAAAGACATGCCCTCCCCTCTTCCTTAACCACCTGTGGCAGGTGGGAGCGATGGCCCCAGGTCATGAGAATGGGAGGACTGGCCCTGTCCCTCATTGACTATAGCACTAAGGAAAGCAGGCCCTGTACCTGGGCAGCACAGTAGAGCTGTCCCTGGTGGTGCGGGTGTATACATGCAAGGGAGCCTGTTCTAGCGTGTGGTATAAAAGCAGGAGAACTGGCTCTGCCCCTTGCTGCCCACTATATTGGGTGACCAGTTGGTGCAGTACTGGAGAGCTTCTCCTGGAGGTGAGGATGAAGGAGAGCTGGCAGGCTGACCAACCCAGCTACCATCAGGGGTATAAGTTAGCTCACCCCAACATCCACCTTATCTATGGACTTCTGGAGCATGTGAAGGGGCTGGTCCTGCAGATCCAAAGCTGCAGGATCTCCATGACACATGGCTACAATAGGATATCCAAGAGGAGTCCTGTGAGGGCCCACTACCGAGAATGTAGCAGAAGCCAGAGGCATTGAGCCAGACTCCTTGCAATGAACACTTGTAAATATAGATACATGGACTAAAGAGTATACTGGGCCACACCACAGCTTCCACAATAAGTGTGTGTGTGTGTGTGTGTGTGTGTGTTGGGGGTAGCAGAGATTGCAAGGGCAGAGGGCAGATATGAAGGGACAGGGAGATGAATGAGATTGGGGTGCATGATGTGAAATCCATAAAGAATTAAAAAAATGTCATTCTTTATAAAATTGTCAGTGTTCTGAGATGAGTCACGGTGGTCTCCGCCTAGAGTGCTGCTTTGTGAAACCTTAGGCCCAAACGACAAAAACCCCAAACTCCCATGGCAAAGTCCCCAAAAGTTATTGCCTTGCCTTAAACATAAACCAAATGCTTGACCATATTCCTCTGCTGTTACCTTCTCCCAAACGTTGGTGTGGATCTGTGCTGTATCTGGCTCTCATTTCACCCAAATGACTCCCAAGTATTCTGCCTTCTGCAAGGTCTAATCCTTCTCTTCAGAAAATGTTTCCTACTCCTCCGGACTTTTCACTTCCTCTCTTCTTTTCTTCCGCTGAACGTGCACCCTGTCTTTTCAGTCTTGCCTTGGCTGTACCTATCCTCAAAGCTATCCACATCGTCTGAACTGGTTATGTCTTGCTTGGCTTCACAGAAGAGAAATTCCCTGTGGATAGTTCAGACAAGAGCAGGATTGTGTTCACAAGATGGTGGGCCACCTCACAGGATTCTAGAAAGAACCGAGCAAACGCAATCTCACAGAGAATGAAAGGGTTGTGGCTTGTGTCTTAAATATTCTCCTGAAATCTCCTCACTGAATGACTGATTGTCAACCTACGGAATTCCTGGGAGATGGAACTCTTCTAAGAGATGGTTCTTGTTGGACAAACTTAAATTAATGCCCCCAGGGAATATTGGGATTCTGGTCTCCCCACCTGTTCTGCTTTCCAGCTGCAATGAGCTAAGCAGCTCTCCCTCACGTGTGTTCTCCACCATCACGGATTGTCTTACTCTAGACCCAAGGATACCCCAGGTTCACCAACTGACCGTGGACAGAAGCATCCGGAATCATGAACCAGAACAAAATGTTCTTTGTCCGTTGATTGCCTTGGTTTCGCAGTGAGCAAACATCGACTAGCACAGAAACAGCTCTAGGGGCTCAGCAATAAGACAGAACCCCTCTTTTTAGAGCATACACGGCTCATGCTATTTCGCTCCAGTGACTCTTCCCCCGCCAGGAGAGACGTCGCCAACAAATCTCTTTTTTCACATCGTAGAATCTGAGTGGTCTAGTTAAGATTTCACTGAACAACTGCCTAGTCCCACATAAGTGTAGGGTACAAGGCATTTCAGAGACGTGCTTGTTTTTTTCTAGAGGGTGCATGATTCATTGTTTTTCTTACCATACGAACAATTTTCACTCAAAAATTACCCCAGGAAGGCAACAAACTATCTGTGTGGTCAGGGGTGAGACCCAGTCTGAACAAACTGACTTTAAGGAAGGACACCTTAACCCAGGGAACAAATACCATCTTGACTCAGGGAAGTGTAACACGGCAAGGATTGGACTTTAATGTTATTCCCCAGAAGAGGGGTCGTCATGAGCTGAGAAGATATGCAAAATATCATTAAGTCCTTGGCATGGCTAGATCTCACTTGAACTTTTGAATATTTGCTTTATATAATATAGCTTTAAAAAACGTGTTTCTCTTTCTTTGGGCTGAAATGTTAGGGTATTGGATGGTGCAGTGGAGCTGTGTGTCTTTGTTATCCTTCTCCACTGGGTAACCTCCAGGAGAGACCAGACCAGCCAAGCGAAGTAACATATTCCTTCTGTCAGCCTGATGCTCAACAGCGTGCTACTCACCTCCGTAGGCAACATTCAAAGTCCACATACCATTCGTTCTGCCTTCCACCTACAGGTTTACTCTAGGGTCGTGCTGTCTTGGTGCTGTAAACATAGAGGCTTTTCTCTAGTGTGGTAAATAGGTAAGAAAAACACTAGCATAGAAAGGGACTGGGGTGTTCCAGGCTTAGCTTTAAGGCCTGGCTTTTGACTTATTGGTTTCATCATGTTGGGAAAGTTTTTTAATATTTTTATGGTTTATTTAACTTTATTTTATGTGCATTGGTGTGAANCAGGAATGTTTTTTTTTTTTTTACAAAGCCTTTATTTCTTCATTTGCCATGTGGCAATTCCTGAGGGTGCATTGACTCCAGGCTGTTCAGCTCCATTTTCCAGAACAAACGACTAAAGTCACAGAGCTAAGTGTTGATGGCGGCTGGACTGTCTATGCCGTCTACTGAGGCTTCCAGACAGCTCATTTCAATGCTCAGACAGACATGCTTGACTTAGGTACTACCACAGGCTCTTCAATCGATGGCTCACTCCTGGCTCCTATTTTTTTTTTTAAACAGAGGATGAATGAACAAAGTTGGCCTTGGGACGCCATTCAGCTCAGAGCTGGTAGCAACACAAATAGCTTTAATAAATGAAAGAGGTACTTTGGCACAGCCTGCAGAGGCAAAGGAAGGCTACTGTTCTTGCCAGCATCATAGAGCATGTTAGACACTTCGCTTTAATTGCTTCTTATGAATGGAAGATGCAGGAAATGGAATTTTAATTTGTACATCCACTGAAGGACAAGGACTTTGTGACCTTACGGATTTGGGGAAGAAAATGCTTTATAGCGTGTTTCTGAGTCTGTCATCAAAGTTCTGTCTCATGACTGTTGCTTGATGCTTGCTGTCAAATTGTGGAAAAGCAAGACGCGTATCCCAGAATGACTTCTTTCATATACCTTTGACTGGAGATCAAGCTGAGCCTAGGCAGAGCTTTGTGTAGTTCAAAAATAGAAACAACATCAATGCATGTTGTGGCCTTGACTGTGAGTTCCAGGCTGGGAGTAGCTTTAACTCTTCTGGTGTCTCCTTGGTAATGAGGTACAGGCTGGGTGTTCTACAGACATGCAGATGTACTTTATGTCAAGCCTTGAGGGGAAGTTTTCTAGATGAGGTAAGATGAAGTTCTTGGAATGGTATTGTCCATCTATTTTTTTTAAAGTAGGGATAAGGCATGAGCGTCACTGAGTCATAGGCTGAGCTGACTTCTTCACTTTAGCTTGCTGTTGTCTTCCCCAGGCCAGTGACCACTCAACTCCCCAGAGTATTCTCTAATCACAGAGTTTTCTCTCCACGTCTTCCTGGTGTCCCTGCAATGAGTTGTGTGGTCTTGCCCTCACTACCCGATGCCTTTGAACGACAGCTCTGTGGCCTTACATTTTCAGCACCACAAACTACACAGGCTATCTTGGTTACTCATTGAGAAACAGCTTGATCAATGTATCAAGCAATGCAGTCTGTGTCCATGCCTAATTGCTCTTAAGTGACTCATTCCTCATAGTACATAAATAGAGATTTGATGTCTATCTGACATGTCATAAGCCTGAAAAATTGGATGTGCACATAGGACAGATTAGAGACTACCTGCACAGTTCAAAGAAGAAATAATTTGAGAAGGAGAAAGAAGGGAGCAGAGTATTTTATCCCATTTTTTTTTTTGAGGCAGTCTTGCTATGTAACCCAACCTGGCCTTGAACTCAACATCCTACCTCAGTCTCTGGAGCAATGTACCACTGCATTGGGCTAATCATTAATTATATAGTTCTGAATAAATAAACGATTATCTTTGAACATTTCATTTCTCATCTTTAAAAATCAATAAGCCAGGGTGAGAAGGTTCACTGTGAAAAGTACTTGTTGATCTCGCAGAGGAGCCACCTTTAATTCTTAGTTTTCTCTTGGTGTGTCCAACACTCAGAACTCTAGTTCTAGGGGAGCCAGTGTCCTCTTCTGACTTCTGAGAGCAGCAAGCACACACTTGGTGCACGTACATGCCTTCATATAAAGCATTTACACATAAAATGAAAAAGAGTCAACAAAGCCACCATTATAAAAATGGGATGGGATCAATAAAAACCATTTGAAAATTATTGAGACCCTTAGAAATAGGGACAAAGCTTTACTCCCTGTTTAAAATGGAGAGCACTGCTGCTCACTCAGAACTTTAGATGCTGCCTGCCCTCGGGGGCCTTATCATTATCACAGGAAGATGTCCTATGTGTATATAGAATTACAAACGTGTCGTGCAAACCCTTATAGGTGAATGCAAGTACTGTTGGTGGGATGGAGTACATCATGGTAACAGTTCAGAAGAGCAGAGTCCTGTAGGCCCTGAACTGCACAGCATAGGAGTCCTTCATTGTGAGCATGGTCCCTATCACTGCAGTTCCCCATCCTATCAATTCTTTAAGAGATTATCTCTGTTATCTCTTTTCTAGCTTAGGCCCAAGTTAAGTCACAAACAGGGAATCTCCATTTTTCAAAGCAAAAATTGTACTAATATAATCCATCACCTAAGATAATGTCTCAATGAGACTCATTAAATGGATGCATGAACCTCTCGATTTATGAGAAAACAAAGGACTTTGAATTTGAGTCCCATGTATATGTTTTTAATTCTGGAAGAAGGAAAAGAAAGGGTAAATGTAGAGGTGTACACACACACATGCACTCATGAAATTGAACGTGTGGGATATAGGAGAAAGTTATGGGCATATGCATGCACACATGATCTTAATCATATGGGACCTGAGAGAGTTTGGATACGTGCATACACAAGTGAGCTGATCATATAAGACATAGAGAGTAAGGACACATGTGACCTTGGTCATATGAAACACACAAGAGATGTAGACACACACCTGTACACATGAGCTTGATCACATGGGACATATCAACATCCAGAAAGAGAAAAGAAAGACGAAGATAGAGATGAGAGCTCCTTGCGTCATGTGTAACCCCCATGCTGGCACTGTGGCTGCTTCACTTCCTTAACATCTTCAGAGAGTTCTAAGAAGCATTTAAGAAAAAAAATAAGACCCTAACAGAGCCATAGTCTGTCGTCATCTCCAAGAACCAGGCATTACAGAGTGGCTGACATCTCCAGCTAGAGATATATAACTGGAAATCAAAGCAGCATTTAAAAATATATTCAAGTAGAAACACTAGCATTTCCATAGCAAGAACATGGTCCATTTTGTGGTAAGCAGAAAAAGATGACTGGGCCTAGAAAGAGAATAGAGGGCACATCCTCCTTGGACCATTAGGGGACATTTGCCATCACGGGGTGGGGTTGTAAGGAGTTCACTAAATCTAGTATCTGCCCTGATGAGAGAGGAAACACTTGATGTTGTGAAGCATGCATTTCCAGCCTTCAGAACACGATCCACGACTGTACTTACTTTACAACGGAATTTTTCCTTACCTCCCCCCTCCCCAATCAATAGTTCACTGGGGACTGTGACAAAAATAATGTGCTTTCCATGTACAAAGGGATTGTAAGCATGCAAGAGTCTAGGACACCGACTGACTCCCAAGTCAAGGGTAGGGGCTTTGTGGAAAGCTGAGGTTGACTGTGACCGCACCCATAGGGGTCAGAGCGGTGTGTTTGTAATGAGAGCATTCCGCCAAGGCAGCCCAGCCTGTGGACTGAATTGTCTCCATGTGGCAGACTATATTTGTGAATGAAGTGCCTTTCAATGAGGGAAAGTCAATTTTAACAGCTCATTTATTGATAAAAGCGAGTCTGGTCTCGGCAGTGGAAGTGCTTCTTGGAACAAGGACTCCAGGACACAATTGCCTCATCTTAGCTAGGAGAAGAAAGCCTCATAAAAAGTGGTGTGGTTCCTCTGACACCGGCGCTCGAACGAGCTAATACGGGATGATTAGTTAGATGAGGAACATTTTCACCCTGTGTAGTCAGGATTTTCCAGGATGCCTGAAAAATGAGTCCCATGATAGCAGCGTACCGGCAACACATGTCTCTTTCATTTTATTGAAGCTTTCCTGGCTTACTCAAATAGCCGTGCTGGGCGTCTCCCCATCTCCAAGTCAAGCTTAAGCACAGGCTACAGGAATGCTCCCTATAGAGGTGCAAAACTGGGTGTGCTGGGTCCAGATAGGTGTGCCCTCTTCCCTGGTGCTGGGCATGCCTCGTCCCCAGCCTCCTCTATTGTTGTTAGCTACATGGTCTCTGAGTCCTCACCTCTGTGCAGCCCTCCTGACAGATCCAGTCATAGCTCCTCTCCTGTCGCCTGAGCGCCACGAAATTGCCCGCCTTTTGACAGTTTATAAGCATCTATGGAAGGTCAAGAATCGATTGAAAGTGTCAAGGCAACATCTGAATTTCTTCGTGTCCTGTGGCATACTTGGGTTTTACGCCTTGGTGACGGGCACCAACTCAAATATCTGGGCATCTTTCATGGCCTCTCTCTTTATTACCTGCAAGTATCCAAGAAGAGTGAGTCCAGTCAGCTCCAGCACTCGGGTGCTTTATAGTCTAACCTACGTGCACCATGTTAGTGGCAATGACCCCATCAGACCACTATTCTTTGCCAAATTTTTGGCTGCTGCATCCATTCCCTGGCTGGCTTCTGGCTTTTATTCTCTTCTCTCCTCACAGCTTGCAGCTTTTCCCTCTACACTTGTTTAAAATATAACAATAGTATCAATTGTGCCTATCCTAATTAGCATAAAATGCCAAAGCTGAATAATTCATATCTGGCATTTTTTAGGTGTCTCAATGAGAAGTCCCCTTTCTACTTGAGTGGGCGATCTTTATTCATGGTATTAGTGGGAGGTAAGGGCTTAACAACTTTACTGATTAGATGATCTAAGCCCTGCTGTACAGCCAGTCATCTTAAGTGATGTAGAGACAGGATAAACTTCGGGAAGACACAGTGTCAGGAGAGGATGGGGAGAAGGCTCAGTTGGTAAAGTGCTCCAGGGCCCAAGTTTGATCCCCAGAACTAATGCCAAATTAAAAAAAAAATTAAAAAGCTGGGCAGGGTGGCATGCACTTGTAATTCCAGCATTGTCAAAGCAAAGACAAGCTGTCACGAGTTCTCTGGCCAGTCAGTACAGGAAGCCAGGGAGAGACCCTGCTAAAAAATAAATGAAAAAGAAAACAGTACTGTTGGGGCCTCCCCTACACATGCACACAAGGGCATGTGCAGTGTAAAGAACTCAAATTCCATCCTAGAAATGCTACAGGGGGTTTACTCCTGACATTGGTTTCAGCCCTGTCCTGCTGGGGAGGTCAGTGTCTAACCTCTGACACTGAGACACAACACTCTCATCTACAAAAGTGTTGAACCGTCTGCATAGCTACCTTGTGGTGCACGCAGGTTGCAGGTTGGATATGAACCTTCTTCATTAAGACCTTGAGAAAGACGTTGCCCAGAGGGCACCACCGTCTTTGAAAAGCACATCAGCTCCTGTTTGCAGTGAATTCTGCAGGGAAACCATATCCCCTCACTTCACTGTGCCTGGGAGAAGCCAGAGACTGCAGAACTAGGGAAACCATGAGCAAACTGCACAGTGTGTGTGTGTGGGGGGCTGTGGTAGGCTGTGTAGGACGAGGTGGCTGTGGTAGGCTGCAGGAGCTGTTTGTGGGATATGGGACACTAGTTAATTGTTGATGACACCTAAGGCTGGATAGGAGAAGGCAGGGGGAACAGAAACAGAGACATTCACAAACACACCAGCAAATACACACACACACACACACACACACACACACACAGAGAGAGAGAGAGAGAG
>LOEQ01003681.1:85442-113643 GCA_001685075.1 Bramus lutescens | reverse complement strand
TTTATTAACCAATGAAAGTAACATATAGACAGATGACCCTCCTACATCACCCAAGGGAAGCTGCAGCCCAGGTAGACTTGCTGAGGCCTTGGCGTCAGTGACATCATGTGAGAAGTTATCTCCAGGGCAAGGCTTTGCTTACACACATCGCTGAGGGCAGGCTCCATGCCCTACTTCTTGGTGAGATGCTCTTGACAAGTGTTAGCTTGTGGTCTCCCACTGAGGAGAATGTTCATCATGGGTCCTGAGCACAGGACCTTGTCACCCTTCTCTTCAGAAAAGGCCTTCATCTCTAAAGGCCAGGGCTTTCCACTGGAGTACCTTGACCTGTGTTGATGATAATCATGACACTGGCAATTCTGATAAAATAATAACCTGAGTAAACCTGCTGACAACTATTAAGAAGTCCCCTGTCATTTGTGACTTTGCTTTGATGCTCCCAGTACCTCACTTTCAATGCTTCACACATGTATCATCAAAGATGACTTTCTTTTCATCTAACTTAAACATAGAAGTTAGTGATTTTTGTGTGATCTTCATGTTTACTCATGAAACAGTTTGAAGGCAAACTGTCTTGAGATCTTTGTACTAATATACAGACTACATCCCCACCAGCGAGCAAGCAAGAACTGGCCCTCCTCCTGTTGGTATTGTCTTACTTCCTGTGGTACTGGTTCTCTGGGTATCTTAGATGCTGACACTTAGATCATTTTTGTAAAAATAATTTGAGGTCTATGACCTGCTCTCTACCTCTAGAGAGGATTTGGTTTTCATCTGCTAGCCTCATAGGCACAGATATATCTGAGCTCGTGCTTTTGCATGTCCCCCATGTGATGGCTTACAGCCTGGCCATGGCCTTGCTCGTGTTTTCATGACTTCTAGGTGGTAGAACCACAGCTGTCCCCACCCCCAGCTTATTCCACCAACCATTTCCCTCTGCAGAGCCACTGCGCTTTTCAACCTTTGGTACAGAGCACTTACGACAGGAGGGGCAGTCACATGCCCTGGGAACTGAAGCACAGTGCTTATTCCTGTAAATTATGTTCTCTTTCTGGGGCCAAAGGAAGTAGCAGAGAATGATATCTTCTTTCTCCCAGCATAACTGCTGGTACATTCGTTAGTGGTTGCTGACCCCACTTGAATGTTCACCTTTTCTTGGCTCTCTCACTTGCTCACCATCACCAGGGCTGATGTGAATCCTGCCTGTTGGCCTGGGGGGGNNCATGCTAGAAATGGCTGACCTGGAAACTCGGCTTATTCCATGTAGGCAGATATAGTTTGCCATCTTTACAGCACCGTCTCTCTTGAGCTCTGCTGTATCCAAGGCACAACCTGCTGCTCATACATAAATGGATATGAAAAAGCCCCAATATACTAAGAAAAGCAATGAAGCTATCCGGAGAGTCAAACTGTAAACCATATGCATCATCAGGAGTGAGGAGACAGTACTCGGAGTGTTACAAGGACAGAGGACATTTGTCTGTCTAGAGACTTTCTGGGAGAGAGGCATTCTGCTTGGCTCAGAAAACAATGAAATCTGAAGATAAGAAAGGAGAAAGGGTGGCCTAGACAAAGCCGGTGCAGAGGTGTGGGTGTTCGGGGCATTCCAGGAGACCAGAGGCTTTCCGTCTTGATAGAAATGGTATTGGTCAGAACTTGGGGCTTTCAAGGTCCCAAAGAAGGAAGGGGAAAGAGCATATAGACAAAAATCCATATAGATGAAAGTAAGCCAGGCAGCCTGGGGACCAGAGATGTACTTTATTCAGCTAACACACTGTTTTGAAATTTTGAGCAAATTTTGAAAACCACATTTCTATACTCTGGCTTCCAAGTGCATGCAAGACCTGACGACACAGCCCAGTACTGGAACACAGGCATGGCTACTTACTTTTTAATAGGATGTGCACTGTCTCCCAAGCGCAGGCACCTGGCTCTCTCTCCTCTGCACCCATTTGCCAGGCCTTCAAGTGTCTTGATGCAGGATTTTTGCTCTGCTATGATACAAGTTCAGGTGAACTGAATGTGGAAACATCAAGAAAGAGCCCCACAGGTCTCTCCTCCAATCCCCAGACTCTAGCCTTCTGCTATCCGAATGGATCTTTCTTTTAACTCCAGTGAGCATGACTCCCCAGAGTATGAATCATGAAAATGGAAAGACCCCTCTGTCATCTCTGGGAATTCACTCCAGGATCTCCAAAGACCCTTTCAAATCCTTCCCCAAAATGGCATGGTGCTTGTCTAACCTACACACACTGCAAACACAGATGTTGAATCATCATCTCTAGGTAACTTACAAAACCTGATGCAATTAAATGCTGGGCACATACTTGTTAAGCTGTATCATTTAGGAACATATAGTGAAGACATGGAAGTTGGCATCTGCTTGGTGCAGGTGCGAGTTTCTCTCATGCTTTTCCCACATGAGTTTGGTTGGATCCATGGCTTCAGAATCTGCCGCTACAAAGGACAGACTGTGTCAGACACATCTTCTGTCCCTACAGTCAGGATCTAAGGCTCAGTGCGGGGAGAAGCAAACATCACTGACATGCAGGGCAGAACCACTGAGGTTGTTTCCTTATGCCTATGTAAACACATCAATTAAAGGGTAGCATACCTAGGTCTTCTGTCTTCTCACTCTACCTGCCAGGGCCCAGCCCTAGAGACTGATTCCACAGACTCTTCGCTTGTAAATGCTTACAGTCAGTGCATGTCTGTCTGTCACACACACACACACACACACACACACACACACACACACTGAAACTAGCACACTGACCCCCATGAGCATGTACAATGAATAACTAATGAGATGGCTGAGTGGGGGAAGTGCCTGTCATGCCAGCAGGAGGACTCGAACAGGGAACCAACCGTGGCACCCACGTAAGCCAAACATGAGTGTGTATACCTATAATCCCAGCACTGAGAAGGTGGAAACAGATGGGCCTCAAGCTTCTTGGCCAGTCGGTGTAACCAAATCGATGAGCACCAGGTTCAGTGAGGGACCCGACCTCAAAGAATAAGATGAGGGGTGGAAAGATGGCTCAAGGCTTAAGATCACTGACCGTTCTTAGAGGAACCAGGTTTAGTTCCCAGCACCTACATGCTGGCTCACAGCTGTCCACCATTCCAGTTCCTAGCGATCTGACACCCTCGTCTGGCCTCTGAGGCTAACATACATAAAAAATACTAAGTATTTTTAAATCCTGTTTTGGTAGAGAATTTTAATGTGAAACATTATTCAACAGTTTCATAGCCTTCATAAGTAAGAGTTTAATTGAAGTCTTCCAGCTTCTTACACACAACTGTAACATACCCAAGAGGGGAAAAAATGTTTTATTTGGGGGTGTTGTGTTTTTTTTTTGTTTTTGTGTTTGTGTGTTTGTTTTTGAGAGAGTCTTGCTATGTGCCTAGGTTTGCTTCAAACTCACAATCCTCCTGCCTCAGCCTCTTGAGTACTAAGGTAATAGTTGTGTAGCTACGGCACACAGCAATAGTAGTATCTTGACATCTAATACAAACAGATTCTGGGCATCTATTCTTAGATCTTTGTAAAAAATAAAGTTGGAAGAGGTCGACAAGTCACTTGACATCAGCTTTCCCCCGCTCACACGTACACACGCATACCAAACACACTCACAAGTATGCAATTCACATCTACATGCTCACATGTGTATACACACATTCACACACTCACAAGCATTCACACACACACTCACAAACATGTACACACTCACCACACACACACACACATCCACATGCTCACATGCCTGCGTGCCCATATCACACACATCCATGCACTCAAAAGTGTGCACTTACACACATATACACACTCACAAATGTGCACACACACACAAACAACTAATGAGAATTGATTTTTAAAAAATGTTTTTAAGAAAGGAGGAAAAAAGCCAAATGACTACAATCTATTCTCTGCTTCATAGCTCTTCCTAGTTGGCAAGAACAGGATTCCTCAGCAGGACAGAGACAGAGCCACATGTGAGTGGACAGGGCCTTTGCAGGGTAATCATAATCAGGGAATCAGCTGCCCTAGCCCTGGACCTCCAAGGCCCCAGCCCACCTCACAGTTTAGCTCCCTGGGAGGCAGTAATGAATTAAGAGGTCAGCTTGGTAATTCTTAGGGCAAAGCCTTTGTAACTATAAATAAATACGTAGAATAAAAGGAATGCACTAAAGAAAAACAGAGAGAAAAGGGAAATTAAAAAAAAACTGACTTGATTTCATTAAGAAATTAGTTTGAAAATGCCCTTAGGGAGTGATTTTATGCCCAGGAGAATTCTTCCAAACACATGGTCTTAAGTCAGCTCTTGGTGTGCCTCTTGGACTGAAAATCAGTAGTCCTAGGCGGATGAATGGGGAGATAATGTAGAGGTCTTTTTGTGTGCTCCTGTCAAGCAGGAAGAAAGAGCTGGAAGGTCAGGCTGGCCAAGTACTTCTCCCTGAGGAGGGAAACACACCATTGGCACGGAAAGGGTCCTAGCAAGGGTGGAGACAAAGGTGGCGCTGAAGAAAGCCCCAGCAGTCTTTCCTGAGTGACCACATGGATCACTAAATGCTCTGGACATGTCACACCAGAAGCAAGGCTTTGGTCCCACTTAAATGTCATCGGTGCATCCATGTGAGTTAGGATGTCCCGCCGGGAATGCTGGGACAGGGAAGGCTGTATTTTATTGGCTTTTTCCTCCCGTGGTTTTCCCCATCTGTTTCTTTAACTGCATAAACAAGGGAAAATGACTGGTTTGGAATGCGAAGTTTTAAACACCAGATGACCACAGGAATCCTCTAAATGAGAAAGAGAGAGCAAGTTGGGGTTCCATGACATTTGTCAGGAAGTGGAATGGTAAATACCAAGAAGCCTGAGTGTGCCCTGCCAGGGAAGGGCCACAAAGGCCAGGGATGGCTTGGTCCCTAGCCCTTTCTAAGGGTCATGCCCTGCCCCCTCTACCTCCCTACTCCCCTGTTTTCAAAATAAAAGTTGAAGAGTGATGCAGGACTTCAGCTCAATCGACTTTAGTTCACTAGCATCCCAAAGTTGGCGGCTTGGCATGGAACCCCCTCTTAGAAGATTACATGCTCATCAAAAGCTGGACTGTGAACAGGTTCTATTACAAGCTAAATAGTGAACTACAAACAGAACGTCTACAAGATCTTCATATCTCTCTTGCACAATGCCAAGTACAAAAAATAAAAAAATAAAAAAACCATACAAGGGCATTAAAAGACTTTAGCAAACAGCCCCCTGCTTTATGAAGGACTATTTGCTGCGCACAATACAATGGCTGCTTCCTAAAATGGTTCCGTCTCTCTATGCCAACAAACTTAAAGCGCCGCTTTTCTTTTCTAAACCCTAGACAATGGAGAGACTGCATGGAAATGTTTGCTGCATACTAATCTCTTTTACCTTCAGTGCAAGAAATATTCAGTGGTAAGCATCAGGCATTTTAAACAAAATTGAACAGGGAGGTTTTGGAGCCCCTGGGGTACAGAGACTGGTACACTTGGCTGCGTTCCACTCACTTCAGCTTAAGATGGACTTGGGACATTTCTCACATAGTTTTGTAGGCAGCCCAACGCCAGAGTTTTCGCGTTAAAGGGTGAAAGATGAGGGCCTCCTGGGAACAGACAGCTCCTCCTGATTTTCAGTGTCGCTTCTCAAAGACACGGTGGGCAGTTTTTGGCATGGACACTGTTAATGGCTTGGTAGTAGGGAGTCAGACAAAAATAAGACTGTGGCAATTTGCAAGCCCTGAGAAGATTAAATCAGTTAAGTTAAAATAAAGCTCTCCTGCTGAGAATTGCCAGTGCAGTGCATAGCAGGACATAGGAGCCAGCAGTGGGTAAAGTGCTTGCTGTACAAAATGTGAGGACCTAGCCTGGCGGTGGTGGTGCACACCTTTAATCCCAGCACTTGGGAGGCAGAGATGGGTGGATCTCTGTGAGTTCGAGGCCAACCTGGTCTATAAGAGCTAGTTCCAGGACAGGCTTCAAAACTACAGAGAAACCCTGTCTCAAAAAACAGTTGCAAAAAACCAACAACAACAAATGTGAGGGCCTGATTTCAAACTCCTCAACACACATGGAAAAGCCAGGTGTGGTATCACGTGCCTATAACCCCAGTGATGGCATGGGCACTGGGAAAGGTGACTAGTGAGCTAGGTCAGTGAAGAGATGCTGTCTCAAGATAGATAGGAGAGAAGCAGTAGAGAAAGATACATGAAGTTGATTAACCACTGCTCTCCACAGATGCACATATGGAGAGTGCATTGACACAGACACACACAGAAGAGAAAGGGGGGAAGAAGGGAGGAAAGGAGGGAGACAGGGACAATGGATAGTAAGCAGGCTAACCCGCTAGGTGAGTTGGCTCCAGATGCCAGAGTCCGTGGTGAGTGTATGTGAGTCCTGATACCCGCTGGATGTAGATGCTGTTAGGGATACTTGCTTCCCTGGAGGAAGTGGGGAATGATGAAAGACTATATAGGTCAGGACACTTCCAAGCTGTGAGCTCCCGAGAGCCTCCTCTGCAGTGTGGGTTCCACATCAGAGGAGACAACCAGCTCCAAGTCAAACGTATTTAGAAAGTAATTGCATCTGCAGTGAACAGACTTGTGTCATTGTTCCCTAAACAATACGGTATGCCATCTCTTGATTTAGTCTTTGTAAAGCACTGTAGACCATAAAGTAATTTGGAGAGGGTTTTAAGTGCGCCCAGTGATGTATGGAGGTTACGTGCAACACACCACACCCCGTATACTTGAGCAGCCAAGGATCTGGGAACCAATCTCCTCCAGACACTGAAGGGAACTGTGTTTCCCTTGCTTTGTAAATTAGAGTGAATGCTCCCAGGCAGTTATAAGAACAGGGCTGTTCATCAGTGGCTCTGTGAAAGGACTAGAGTGAGCCGTGGAATGTCAGCTCTAATCACGGTAATCATATCAGATGAAGAAGCATACTAGGGAACGTATGGGAGGAATTTTAAGTGGCCAAACTATTTGTATTGTGTTCTTTACAAAAGCCTCGGAGCCCTTTCCAGACTGTAGTGTTGTACATTGGCCACTCCAAAAGGCTCAGCTAAAACATTCATTATTTTATTTTACTGGGACTTATTGATTTTTATGTGTGGCCTGAATGAATATGTATGTATACACCATTCATGTTCCTGGTGCTGCTGGATGCCAGAAGAGGGGATCAGTGCCCCAGGACTGGAAATGCAGCATGGAGGGTGCTGGGAACCAATTCCAGGTCCTTTGTAAGAGCAGCAAGTGCTGAGCCTTCTCTCCAGCCTGACTTTCATAATTTATATGATATAAGACAATTTCATAGCTCCTTGAATATAGGGAATTGAGATTCTATTGATGACCTTTAATAGGATTTTTGGAAAATTCTTAGCAAAGGCAATGATAATCTTTCAGATGCTTCCTTCATGTTCTGAGCTGGTATCTTCATGTCTTCTTTTCTCTCTCGCTCTTATCCTCTTTCCTTCCTTGTCTTCCTTCTATTTCATCCTTCCTTCCTTTAGTCTCCTTTCTATGAGGGATTGACGAGGGATGTGTGCCTGACTCCAGGCTAAGAGGTGCTGAGGACTCGGGGCTGTCATTTGACATCTCTGTGTATTTTCACCCACAGGTGATCACCCCAGTGAGAACAGGCCATGGCTATGTGTACGAGTACCCAGGCAGATACCAAAAGGATGTCTACGATGTCCCTCCTTCCCACACTACTCAAGGGGTAGGCAATGGGAATGCCACCAAGGGGGCTGGCTTTCAGGGTGGCATGTCTTCAGGACCACACAAGAGAAGAAGGTCAGCAGTCACAATCTCATCATATGCAGCTCTGAGCCGCCTGCCCGGGGACCAACCCAGTGTTATTTAAATCGTGTTCTCTGGGTTTGCCCCAGCAGAAAGTCTAATCTTCCATCTGAGAAATATCTTGTTGCTTTATCACTTTGTCATTTTATTTCTGGAAATGTGCAATTTAGTGTTCTAAATTATAGAGTAGATAGTTTATGGAAGATCAATTTCATATTCAATTCAAATCAAAGAACGCATAATTCATAAAGGACACTTCCATAAACCCCTGATGTGTCCTGATGGCATGGGATGCTGTTAGAGAGTCAGTCTGTGTATGACCTGATAGATCAATCCACAGGTAAACAGCAGCAAGAGAAGTGAGAGATGGCATTTCCATCCTGGGTAACTCAAGTGTTTCTCTTTAGGTATATGACATTCCTCCTTCGTCAGTGAAAGGCCCTGTGCTTTCATTTCCAGTGGAAGAGATAAAACTTCAAGGGGTGTATGACATTCCCCCTACTCAAGGGGTAAGTGAGCTGGTAAAGAAGTGGGTGTGGCTGAGGATCTCTGTGTGTATGGGGCGGGCTGATATGTGTTCATTCATTGGGATAGGACAAGAATGGTATACTCTAAAAGGGAGGAGCCATCTTCATGAGGGAGGGGTTGAGAAAAGAGAAAGAGGGAAGGAAGCAAGTGAGAGAAGACAGCAATTTGTCAAAAATTTATAATTATAATTACAAATTTAGAGCATCCCCTAAAATACAGAGATGTCGATAATGAGAGTCAATTAGAAGAGAAGATAGTGAGTTCAGTTTTCAGTATCTAATACATCTCATCTTTCTAGAAGGGTCTACGGCAGTGGTTCTCAACACTCCTAATGCTGTAACTCATTAATAAAGTTCCTCATGCTGTGGTGACCCCCAACCATAAAACTGTTTCTATTACTACTTCATAACTGTAACTTTGCTACTGCTATGAATTATAATATGCAGAATATCTGTTGTGTGAGCCCCTCTAAAAGGGTCATTTAGCCCCCATGCCCAAAGGGGTCTCAATCCACAGGTTGAGAACTGCTCATCTACATCTTCCTCAGTTCACACATACGAGGTAGCTCATTTTGTCTTCTGTTGATCTCTGAGAGTACCCACACTTTGAATACAGTTAGATAGGGAACTGCGTCTCTGCATGGTAAGGAGACTCAGGCACCTCCACAAATTGTCTGATGGTTAAGAGAACTCAGATCCCCCAGTCCTGTGTATCAGGTCCTCTGTCTCTCACCACTTGGATGGGATAGTCAGTAAATGGTTGGAGACCTGAGACAGCAACCTGGTGGTGAGAACTTAGAGCTCTACACTAAAGCCAGTCACCACTGAGAATGGTAATGGATGTTTGTGTGCAAGGATGCGGGCACACATGGCTAAGGATCATGCTGCACCCTGGGAAATCTCTGAAATTAGTAAAGGGTGAGAGGGAGGAGGCAGACGATCTAGGGAAGAGGTCTGTGGACTCCGGATCACACCTTCATGGACTATTCATTTTCTGCCTCCATCTAAGATCCAACTGAACAAATAAATTGGCCTTTTCCTTGCTTTCTAGGTCTATGCTGTTCCACCATCTGCTTATCGAGATGAAGCAGGGCTTAGGGAAAAGGAATATGATTTCCCTTCTCCAATGAAACAAGATGGAAGGCCAGACACGAGACCGGAGGGGGTTTATGACATCCCTCCAACCAGCACCAAGACAGCGGGGAAGGACCTTCACACCAAATTCACCTGTGATGCCCCAGGAGCTGCCGAACCAATGGCACGAAGACACCAGACCCTTTCTGTGCATCATCCACCCTCTCACCCGGGACAGTCCGGGGCCACTCAGAGTGATGCATATGATGTCCCCCGAGGAGTTCAGTTTCTGGAAGTACCAGCAGAAACCAGTGAAAAGGCAAATCTGGAGGAAAGAGATGGTGTTTACGATGTCCCTCTGCACAACCCAGCAGACGCCAAAGGCTCTCGGGATGTGGTGGATGGGATCAACCGACTCTCCTTCTCCAGCACTGGCAGTACCAGAAGTAACATGTCCACATCTTCCACCTCATCAAAGGAGTCCTCATTGTCAGCCTCCCCATCTCAGGACAAACGGCTCCTACTGGACCCAGACACGGCCATTGAGAAGCTCTATCGACTCCAGCAGACCCTGGAGATGGGTGTCTGTGGCCTCATGTCCCTTGTCACTTCAGACTGGAGGTGTTACGGGTACATGGAAAGACACATCAATGAGATCCGCGCCACAGTGGACAAGGTGGAGCTGTTTCTACGAGAATACCTCCATTTTGCCAAGGGAGCTCTAGCCAATGCCTCCTGCCTCCCAGAACTGGTCCTTCACAACAAAATGAAGCGGGAACTCCAGAGGGTAGAAGATTCCCACCAGATTCTCAGTCAAACCAGCCATGATTTGAATGAATGCAGCTGGTCGCTGAATGTCCTAGCTATCAATAAGCCCCAAAATAAATGTGATGATCTGGACCGGTTTGTGATGGTAGCCAAGACAGTGCCAGATGATGCTAAGCAACTCACCACCACCATCAGCACCTATGCAGAGACTCTCTTTAGAGCAGCTCCAGGCAGTTCCCACCTAAAAAGTGGGCCTGACAGCATCATGAACTCAAGCGAGTACACACATACGGGGTCCCAGATGCAGCCACTGCGCCCCAGTGACTACAAGGCCCAGGTCCATGATAAGCCGTTGCCTCCCACTCTAGGCAAGGACCAGCCACCAGACTGTAGTGGCAGTGATGGTTCTGGAAGGAGCTGGATGGATGACTATGATTATGTCCACCTACAGGTAAGCCACCCACACTCACATTCAGGGAGCTCAGGACTGATGTCCACGGGCTCGGCAGCCAAAGGGCAGAACATGCTGAGTGCTAGTCCAAGTACTGTGAAAATTAAGGGTGAGGTTGTACAGAAATTGTACAGCCACTTCATTTAACCTCCGTGGGCCTGAATTTTGTTTTGAGAATGCACTAACTCCAAAGGGCTGTAGTAAATCTCACTGATACACGCCAGGCAAACTGGAAGGGACTTATCAATGAGAAACAGTGGGTCTGCTAGTTGTGGGATCAGTTCTTCCTCTACTTGTGTATGGCACAGTTCCATGGGATATTCCATTGTAATGAAATGTTTTAAAACATGTCACTGTTAAGAAAAATAACTATTGGAAATATCTGTACATAGAGAGTTTCTAAGGAACTCTTGAAGCCTACTGTGTGTGTGTGTGTGTGTGTCTTGTTGCTTACAAGGCACACCGCCCCATCAGATTTAGAGGGTCTGTGATCATTTGCCGATTGGCCAACAGCTTGGCCTACGTATGTTAAACTCTGCAAACTGCTTCATAGAAGTGTAAACTGTGCTAGTTCCCAATTGCTCTGGGATCCTGAAAACTTCCCCGTCTGTTTTGAAGAATTCAAACCCTCTATCATAATCTAGCACTTAGTATTTAAATTAAATGTCTTATTCTGCCATTCTTTCCCATTTGATTGAGAGCCATGGATTATGCTGAAAACTTAAATACTGAAAGCCACCAGGCACAAGAGAGTAGAAGAGATCAACTGAGCCTCATCTCATGCTGAGTAATGGCCTAGGTTAGATGAAGGCATTTAACATTCATCTCACTGGGTTTCTGATGGTGTGCACTGGTGGATACTAAGTGCAAGTAGAGAGATACAGGAGAGTTAAAGACATTGGAAGTAAAATATGCACCCATTTTTTTACCTTGGTTTGAAAGTGCATGGATTCACATATAACCTATTAAAAAAGAACCATGGAAAAATAATGCTTCTGAAGAGAGTGCAGAGAGGATCATGGGAAGGTCTCCAGCTAGAAGGAGTAACAACAAAGGCAGACACCTTGGAAACAGGCTTTACTTTTCAAGCCAGTCTCCACATTAACTCTGGAAGTCCCTGTAAGTGTTTATAATGTCTAGTGGGACATGAAGGAAATGGCCAGTGGCTAACAGGAGTCTAAATGTGCTTGGCAATGAAGCTGTTCACATAAGTGACTCCCGGTGGTGAAGTAATGCAGTATTTGTGTTGAAAACAATAGGGCAAGGAGGAGTTTGAGAGACAGCAGAAGGAGCTCTTGGAGAAAGAGAACATCATCAAGCAGAACAAGGCTCAGCTGGAGCATCATCAGGTAAGTTCAAACAAAGCAGGGGCACTTCGATGGAGGAAAGGGCTCCACTTAGTAGGGAATGGAGAACTCAAAAGACTGGAGGCCCTGCCCGGACACCGTATGAAGAAGTCTCAGGTGTATAATAGGACATAAGAAGCAAATGAAGGCTTGTGGTCTGTGACTCCAGTCGAGTATCTTTGGTTGCATCCAAATGACAGGGTTTGTTCGGGCTCTGCCTGTTAATACATAACACATTAGGACTATTTGAGTTAAAGCCTTTGGTCTCAAGACGCAAGTCCTAGTCTACCTGGCCCAAGCTAATTTGTTTTCTATGGAGGCCACAGTGAGGGAGTTCAGGAGGATAAAGATGCAGCCAGGACTGACAGGAATGGGGCTATCATTTCTCTTTGGTTTTCTCGTGGTTCTCTTTCAATATCTGCTTTGTTCTCCTCTACTCTTTGTCATTTTCTCTAGTCGCCTCCTCACGCAGGTCCCATCTAACTTTATAAAACTCACAAATGGACTCTCAAAGCCCTTTCTATGAGGCTCTGCTTTGTTATGTTATACTTTGAGGTAGGGTCTCCCTATGTAGCCCAAGCAGGCCTCAAACTTGATATTCTCGTTTCACAACCTCTAGAGTGCTAGGATTGCTGTGTGTGCCATTGTGCCTAGCTCCGAAGCTTTTTCTGTAGATGGCATTTCACATGGAATTCCTTAGCTAACAGTCAACACCCTTCCGTGGTTCTCAAATTCCTTAAAAGAGTTGGATTCTAACTCTCTCCTCAACCCCATCCCTCTACCTGTATTTTTCATGGTCCAGTCTAAGGGTCAAAGGGAAGGATCTGATGTTAGTGAGATAGGTCCAAGTCCATTCACCAAGGGCTCTGAGCAGGGCAGTTCACTCAAAGGTTTAATGAGCACAGCATATGAGGACAGATATGAATGTCAAAGACATGAAAGCAGAAAGAGATGGACTAAGGATACACACTCTTTAAGATGGGATGAAATAATAGATGTGCTATTTCACAACATCACAACACAAAGTGACAAGATGTCTTTGGCAAACCTGAGTTCAACCCCTTGTTTCTAGGCAACAGGTGTGTTGACTTGAACATCACGTAATGGGCCAAAACTTCAGTTCTTTCTCTATAAAATGGGAAAGTACTGCCCTCCACGGACACACGATTTGGAATTAAATTTGTCATTAAATAACATTGGAACACCACCCTATATCTGCCCTGCTTACATCGGCAATTGGCCCCATAAGACAGCAGAGTTGGAGAGAACTAGCACACGCTAAAATAATTCCTGTGCAATACAAAACTGTGCCCTTCTTGGGGTGGGGAGGATGGAGCTGTCCCTGTGCTGACTCAGCTCTGAATCAGGGTGAGAGGTTAACTGAGTCCTGATCTCAGGATTCTTAGTAAAATTGCTAGAAATTATCATCTCAGCTTGAAACCACAGTCCAGTTAGGCCTGCAAAGGAGAGCATCAGAAAAGTGGATACCCAAGCCATTGAAATGGCCCAGTGTCGGGAACTTTCTACCTGATGACCTGAGCTTGATCCCTAGAAACCACCTGTCAAAAATTGTCCTCTGGCCAACACACGCATGCCATAAAGTACAATAAACAATTACTGCTTGGATGTCCTTGTATCCTTTCCCGAAGTAGGTGTACATTTGTATTACTTTCCTACAGTAAAGGGTCATAATGTGGACATCTTGACAGAGAGGACAGGAGAAATAGAGAATCTTCATGAATTTCCATCTTGAAGAGAGAGGCAGGGTCTCCCCTAGCAAGTAGCAAACTGTCAGTGATGCCTTTGACAGAAAGGTCACTGTGTCTGTTTTTCCCTTGCCTTCTCTCCACATTTAAGAAATATTTACACAGAGCCTGCAATTCACCAAACACTATTTCAGACACTTTGTGAATAACAGTAATTCACTGAACCCTCATAATGGCATAGAAGGTGAGGCTGGGGTTTAAACCCAACGTTGCCTTCCAATTCGAAGGAGAAAAAGACAAATGGTGTTATCCCAGGTCAGGGTTGGAGGATCCCTTAGGGGTCGTCTTTCCAGGATCTGTGTTGTACGATTTAGGAAGCAAGCCTGGCTAAGTACACAGCTCCTAAGGACCTGGTGTCTATTAAAGATGAAACTGACATCTTTTGACTCCACCGCCATATTTCTTTCCCTTTACATGTTTTGCCCCTAATGAATCCTCTTATCTTCCTTCCAGCTGAGTCAGTTCCAGCTGTTGGAACAAGAAATCACCAAGCCCGTGGAGAATGACATGTCCAAGTGGAAGCCCTCCCAGACCCTCCCAACCACAAACAACAGCGTGGATGCTCAGGATAGGCAGCTGCTTTGCTTCTACTACGACCAATGTGAGACCCACTTCATATCCCTCCTCAACGCCATCGATGCCCTCTTCAGCTGTGTCAGCTCAGCCCAACCCCCACGGATCTTTGTGGCACACAGCAAGTTCGTCATTCTCAGCGCACACAAACTGGTATTCATTGGAGACACTCTGACGAGGCAGGTGGCGGCCCCGGACGTTCGAAATAAAGTCAGGAACTCCAGCAACCAGCTCTGTGAACAGCTCAAGACGATAGACTACCGTTGGTTCTACCGGCGGGACCACTACCCCAGCACTACGGCCTTGCAGGAGATGGTGCATCAGGTAACTGATCTGTCCAGAAATGCGCAGCTGTTCAAGCGTTCCTTGCTGGAGATGGCCACCTTCTGAGAAACAAAAGAGGCAGAAGGGACCCAGGGAATAATTACTAAGGAAAACTGGAAATACTATCTGGTTTTTGTAAAGGTTATCTATTTTTGTAGATATTTTATATGAAAATGAAATATTTTAACGTTTTGTGTGAGTTAGTCGAGTTTCATCAATTCAGGGAGCTGAAGTGGGAAATCTTTTTTTTTTCCCCCTGTGTGGTTCTTATATATACATATAAGTATCTAAAGCATAAGCTGTACAGAAATGTGTCCGTGTTTGTCTATGCCTATGTATCCATATTTGTTTGTAGATGTGTGTCTGATACATTCCATTAAAAACATGAATTAAGAAGCACCTTAGTAAGCACCTCCTAATGCTGCATTGTTTGGGTTTTATAGAAAATTATACCCATTGGATGTCATACTACTCTACATGTGTCAGTGGTGAGCTGAGCCCAGCACACTCAATCTGGAGCTCGTGGTTTATTTGCCAAGTGTTCACCTCCCACATAACAAGTCATGGTTTGACTTGTTATTATCTAAAACATTTTTCAAGCTTGACTGTCTTTAACACAATGGTAAATGACCCCAGTCTGGTTAAAAAGGCCAAGGGGGGGGGGGNAGAGAGAGTTTCAAAAAGTATACCTTAACCTAAGTTACCTAAGGCGCAATGTTTCGAGAGCTAGAGAGAAGCAAGACACATGTGCTGGTCTGAGACTGTCAACAGCTGTGACTGTGCTCTTTCAACTCAGCAAGAAAGCGACAATAAAGAGAAAACAATTGTTTCCATGGGGCTGCATTTCTGAGTGATTGAGCCACTAGGTTTTCTAACAGGTGCTTTTAGAGTTGAATTTAAAAAAAAAAAATTGCAGTGGGAATTCATGAAGATTAACATCGGACTGTGATTGTGACAAAAAGAAGGGATGTTTCCAACTGCCATTCATTGAATAAAGGCCTCTCTGAGGGGTTTCTACCTTCATTATCCAAAGGAAAATGGCAGCTCCTGAGCCACTGGACTGTGGAGCTACCAGGCCCTTTCCTGTTCTCTCATTGCTCGCTGTAGCCTACACCCTTCTGAAAACTTCCCTATGCGTACTCAACACTCAGAACAGCTGCAGGTATCTGATCATCACACCCCCTGTGGCCATGGACCTCGTGGATATGGCATGTCACCATGTGACAGCTAGTCACAGCATCAGTCCTGCAGTCTGTCTCTGTGCTGTGTGGATACAGCACAGGCACCAGCGCCACCAGACTCACCATGGACAGATGAACTATCCCCCTATTTCTTTAGGACCAAGCCGAGAAGTATGATTCTTGTAGTCTCTGTGAAAATTATTCCATTCCAGCCTATTTGGAGATGTGTTTTTGTTTGTTATAAAAGTCTTTCTTTGATGCTGTTTTTGTTTTGGTTTTCTTGTGTGTTTTTGTTTGTTTGGTTGGTTGGTTGGTCGGTTGGGTTTTTGAGACAGAGGAGTTTCTTTGTGTAACAGCCCTAGCTGTCTTGGAACTAGCTCCTGTAGACCAGGCTGGCCTCGAACTCACAGAGATACCCCTGCCTCTGCCTTCCAAGTATTGGGATTAAAGGCATGTACCACCACCACCCAGCAGGTGTTATGTATGTCTTACTTATTTTAAACAACCAAATTACAAACACAGGGAGGAGCTTGGGAAGAACGTGTGACCTCAGTGTAATTTTTTTTTTAATTGGAGGAAGTTTTGAAAGAGATGGTGCTTTTTAAAACAAACTACAACTGCAGTTCTTAAAGCTCTGAGCTGCCAGAAGATGAACAGCTAAGCTGTGGGACCACAATTCACTGTGTGCGGAGGAAATGGGTCATGGTGCATTGGAACCAATGGATAAAGTCAGGAAGGGTTTGCTTGGACTTCTTACTGTACGATGTGTATCTGATGGGAAAGGGCTGCCTTGTCTTAACCTGAGTGATGACATTCCACATTGTCAAAACCAAACTATCCAATTTGTATTGCCTGTTGTCATCTTGTATATACAAGCTATTAAATTTTTAGATCATTCTCTTCGTAGTCGTTGGGTTTCTTTTCCATGTGTCTGTCTTTATCATGGGATTAAGTATCGACCCATCTGGGCTCACTGAGTATAGAAAGTCAAATTGGTCTACATAGAATTTATGTAAACCAGCCTGGCTTTTAAGTCACAGAGTTCTGCCCGTTTCTGCCTCCAGAGTGCCGGGATTCAAGATGTGCATCACCACATCTGGCTACAGCACCCACACACCTAGCGAGGAAAGGGTGGTTTCTGTTTCTACTCTGTAGGTGTGACCACTTGAGTAGTTTCAGCAGTGGACTTTGTTTTTTTCATTCTGGGGTAGGCACAAAGAAAATGATTCCAAGCAAACTAGAAGAAAAATAAATATCTAACCACACAAACTCCTAACCACTGAGGCATAGAAAGCATTCAAATACACCTGTGTATTAATTATTTCTCTTGTGATTGCCACAAATATATCTTTCAGAAACAATGGAGTAGAGGTTTCTTTGGATCTCAGTGTAGAGGGTGAAGTCAGTCTGTCCATCTGGGAAGATCTGGATGTTGCCTTGATTACTGGCAGTGGAGGCTTGCTTGCATCATGGCTTGCTCACATCTTGTTGGCTCAAGAAGCGAATAGAGGGCTCACCCAGGCTGCACATGGGGCTAGGTTAGCACCTACACGGCCCACATCTACTCCAGGATCTGTCTCAGAGTATCCACAACCTACAAAATTGTGCTGATCACTGACGATCAAGTGTTCAAACAAGCACACCTGTGGGTGAAATTTCAAAATCCAACCATAACACCTGTATCTTTTTGTCCATACATAAAAGAAGTAAATGATTTTTGACAAAAAATAAGCTGTTCCAGTGGGGTAGATGGAATGCCTTTGGGGAGGAAATAGTGCCAAATCAACCAAATCTCTCTATGGAGAAAAATGTCACTCTGCACAAAAATTAACTTGCATGGAATAGAGACATAAATAAAAACTTTCAGACTTCTAGGGAAAATATAAGAGAAACTCTTTTAAGAACTTTTGCAGATAACAATTTCATAAATAGAAAAAGCCTCATAAATATAATTGCACAAATTTAAACTAAAAAATATTTACTCTCGAGGCTGGAGCAATGGCTCAGCAGTTAAGAGCACTAAATGATTTTCCAGAGGACCCAGGGTTCAATTCCCAGCACCCATATGGCAGCTCACACCTGTCTATAACTCCAGTTCTAAAGGATCCAGCACCCACTTTTGGCTTCTGTGTATACTGTGTACTGCATTAGCATGGTGCACAGATACACATGTAGGAAAAACACCCAACCCATAAATAAAGATAAATCCTTTTTAAAGTTTCTTAAAGAGGCTCTTAAAAGACAAAATTAATTCTGGACATGATGTGGCCATTGCTCTCATGAGCCTACTGCAGCCATGGTGATCTCCACAAGAACAGGCCAGTAAGACCAGCTGACATCACAACAGACAGCAGTAATCAACCCTGCTGGGTTAACAAAAACAAACAAAACAGGAGAGAGTGTCGAGTGAGTAAGACATGTTAGGGTACCTGAGACGTGGGAGCTTGGTGATATGATCAAAATATATTGTTTCCATGTATAAAATTGTCAAGTAATAAATAAAAGACATTCTGCTTCAAAGAAAAAAGGTTGGTTGGTTGCTTGGTCAGTCGGTTGGGGCCAGCAACATAGGTCAGAAGGTAAAGGTATTTGCCACACTTTTACTGATCTGAGTTTGATACCTAGAACCCACTGTAAAAGGAAAGAACTGACTCCAGAAAGTTGTCTCCCAACCTCCACACATTAATCTATACCCGCTCACACACTCACTCACACACATACACTCATACACACACACTCTCACACATACATACACATACACACTCACATACACGCTCACACACACGCTTTCATACATACACAACACACTCACACACATACACACACATACACACTCACATACACACACGCTCACACATACACCCTCACTCACACACTCACACACACACAGACTCACACAACACACACACACTCACATACACACACGCTCACACATACACCCTCACTCACACACTCACACCATCCATACCCACAAGGGTAATAAGTGAAATTTTGCAGAGAAAAACAAAATTCAAGCCTCCTTGCAGCCAACATTCTTGTGCCACAAACATCACCCAGGGTTTTGCAGGGGGTGAGAGAACCAACCATTTTAGTAAGGCAAAAACTTCCTAGCAGAAACTTCGCCAGCGAAGACATATGAGTGGGTAATAAATAAATGAATAAAAACCACACCCAGTGCACTGATTGGAGAGAAGAGCTGTTGTCAGTATTGCTGAGAACGGTCACTCTCATAACCAGTGGTAGGAATGAGAAATGACAGAAATGCACTGGAAAATAGATCAGCAATCAAAACCAGAACTCGGCTGCTGGTGATCTATTTATTCCTCTCCTAAGCGTTTATCCCAGAGACATTAATACAAACACACAAAGGCTTATGTAATGATATATTGTACTTCTGTACGTAACAATAAAAGTTAGCATCAACCTGAAGGTCCGCCTTGGTGAAGGCACAACTGTTCCTGCCTACCCACATAAAACTGTCTTCACTGTGTTTTTCAAACATAACACATGCTAGAGTTATCTGAGTAGAGAAGAATCACAATTGGGAAAATGCCTCCAAAATATTGACCTTCAGGCAAGTCTATTGGGCATTTTCTTACTTAATGATTGATGTAGGAGGACCTAGAACATTTTAGGTGGTGCCACCCCTGGGCAGGTGGTCCTGTAGTGCATAAGAACGATTGAGCAAACCATGAGGAGCAAGCCAGTGAGCAGCCCTCCTCCATGGCTTCTGCTTTAGTTCCTACCTCCAGGTTCCTGCCTTGGGTCCATGTCCTGATTTCCCTATGTGATGGACTATATCTGCACACCTAAATAAGCCCTTCCCTCACCAAGTTGCTTTTGGTCATAGTGTTTTATTACAGCAATAAAAGCCCTACCCAAGGCAGATACCTGCACATTAAACACACACACACACACACACACATACACACAGTCAAAATAAAAACCCAACATGAACAAATTTCAAAATTACTATTATGAAAAATACCAAAAACCCTATAGTAAATGCTATGGTTTTACTGAAATAAGACTTTAGAAACTATAAACACCAGGCCATGTTGTATTGCATGCCTGGAATCCCAACACAGAGAAGATGGATACAGTATGTAGAAGTTTGAGGCCAGCCTGGCTACATAGTTGGATTTGAAAAAAAAGCACAAACTGATGCATAATGGCAGAATATCAGTAGTCACTGGGGGAGAGAAGGAATAGGAGGTATTCATTTCAAAGGGGCCCAGGGGGATGCAAATGATGGAAAACATCCATTTTCTAGATGTTACGATGGTCTCACACATGTGCATTCGTCAAACAACACACAACTGCAGATTCAGCCTGCCACAACAATCTCTTTTAAAGTAAGTAATCTAGATACTTCCTTTAGAGTTTTAGAAGCAAGGCTATTTAAGACACACATTCTAAGTGAAAATGCACAGATAACAATAAAGGAATGGGAGGAAATATGCAACGCACATCCTAGTTCTCACTGTATTTAAATAATGTAGAATTCAGCACAGAGCAAGGAGGACAGGTCGCGATGCACAAATCAATGCACAAGGGGCAAAGCTTTCCTAAATCGGCAGTACTCAATCTCAAAGCCTCAAAACACATGAAGTTAAAACTAACAGAAGTAAATGGGGGAAAATGAATCTCTGTAATGGTGCGTAGAGATACTGGCATTTCTTTCTTAGTAACAAATAAAACAAGCAAGCAAACAAAATCAGTAATAATTAGTAATATCAGAACCCTGGGATACTGACAGAGGGATTATAAAATGACACAACCACCACAGACAATGTTTGACACACAACTAAGCAATTCTAATTATACACACTTACTCAAGAAAAAATAAAACATATCTAATTATTCTGTTATTTTTTTAAATGTTACGTGTAGGGATGTTTGCCCTGCATGTATGTATGTGTGCCCTGTTGATGCCTAGCATCCAAGGAGGCCAGGAGAGGGCATCAGATTCCCTGTAATTGATGTTACAGACAGTAGTGAGCATCCTTGTGGGTTCTGGGAATTCAACCCAGGTCCTCTGGAAGAGCAAGCAGCCAGTGCTCTTAACTACTGAGCCTTCTCTCCAGACCTTCTGATTTTTCAATTGTAAAAGACTTTAAAGCAATTGTGTTCGGGCCAATGGGGTAGTTTGGCAGATGAGGATGATTATTGCCAAACTTGACAACCTGAGATTGATCCTGGGCCCCACATGGTGGAATAATCAACTTCCTTAACTTGTGTGCCATCTGTGAATGTGTACACACACACACACACACATACACACACACGACTAAATTTGAAGAAAGCTTTAATTAACTTCTTTTTAAATTCTTAATCATATTGAAGTAGAAGCAGCCCAGATGTCTTCAATGACTGAACCAACAAAATGTTACACTTCAGAAATCAAAAGCTATGAACTAATTATGTATAGAACTGTGTACATGGATGAACCTCAACGAAAATGCTAACCAAAATCACGCAATAACAATGAATGACAGAAGCGGTCATAAATTTGAAGAAGAATGAGGGGGGTGTGTGGGAGTATTCGGAGGGAGGGAAAGGAATGGAGAAGCATTTTAATTAAATTCTAATCTCAAAAACAAGCAAAACATTTTAAAGAAAAAAATGACAGTTGCCTATAAGCCATGACCTGAAGCTTTCTGGGAGACATGCAATAAGACAGATGAGATTGACTGCTCAGTTGCTCTTCAATGAAGTAAGCTCACTGTTGCCTATACAGAATCTGAAAGAATTTCCCCCAGAGACTTCATAACAAATTACTGGAAGACCATGAATGAAGCTGGGTCAGCTTTCCCGGCAATACAGGGTGGCTAGAGGCAATGCTCCATTGCACACACACTCTGTTACTTTGGGCCAGTTTTCTACAGTTAAGCACTAGAAAGTCTATAATGTACATTTCAAGGTCTGCTTCCCCCTTTCATTCCCTATAGTGGCATATCCTCCCATGAATCCTGCCAAACAGCCTTCCTGGACCACTTGACTCTTAGTTATCACTCACCTTAACTTTGGATGATGCAAACACAGGGTAGAAAAGACAGAGAAGAAGCTTTACACACCTACTCATCTTTTGAGAAAAACTCATTAGTCTCCCTCCAGGCTTCTTTAATAGTAATAGAACTTGAATCACTCACGTGTTTTGTAAATATTTATTGACTATCTATTGGTACCTCATACTGAGGGTAAAGCACAACCCTTGCTTTTTTGGAACCTATCATCTGACAAAAGGGGGTGGCTTTAAAACCGTGTGTGTGTGTGTGTGTGTGTGTGTGTGTGTATGTGTGTGTGTGTGTAACTTGAAACTCTATGGCTGCTATGCAGGAGGATGCCTGGCAATGTCAAAAGAAATATAGAAACAACCTAACCTAGTTGGGGGAAGCACATATGGCTTCCTTCGTGAAATAATGTTCAATCCAAGGCCTGATGAGTGAATACCTTATTTAGGCCAAAAGAGAAAAAGATGCTTAAGGAGACCAGGAAATGGGGACAAAAGATTCCAAGGCTATCAGGATCTCAAGCTCCAGAGCCTGGAAGTGGCCAGCATACCAGAAGGTCTGCTGGGAAGGGGACATGAAGAATGATAGGAAGAAGATGTGGCAGGTGTTGTCCCTCTGTTTCCTCTGGAAGGTCACGGTGAAGCTCACAAAACAAGCATCCAATCATCCCAGACTTCTTGGACATAGGGGTGTCAGAGGGTTGGGGTCTCATTTTTAATCAAACAGCGAGAACTAAGCTGAGAGCTTCTTCCTTATCTGCCAACTTTTGTAGTGCTGGAAGGCATTATCCAGTGGTGTGGGAAGCCCTGCTGTATATGTGTTGCTTTTATTGGTTAATGAATAAAGAAGCTGCTTTGGCCTGTGATAGGGCAGAATAGAGCTACGCAGGGAAAACTAAACTGAATGCTGGGAGAAAGTAGGTAGAGTCAGTGAGTCACCATGTAGGCACGACAGGAGACAGATGTGCTGGAACTTTGCCTGGTAAGCCACAGCCACGTGGTGATACACAGATTAATAGAAATGGTTTAATTTAAGATGTAAGAGCTAGCTAGAAATACACTTAAGCTATTAGCCAAACAATATTGCAATTCATATAGTTTCTATATGGTTATTTCAGATCTGGGCTTCCAGAAACAAATGAGAGGCCTCTGCCAACAATACAGTCTATGGGACAATTATCAAGGACAATTCTGCTCATCTATGGATCCTGTACACTAAGTATATCAACATGCAAAGAGCTACTCATGGATAAAGCAATGGAAAAACAATTCTGTAGCTGTTACATGTGAAACCAACCACTTCCCAAGATAAGTTGCCTTCAAAGGAAACCTGTGTTTAATACTATATGCGGGAGGAGAGGGTCACTCTGTAGAGGGAAGGTCATAAATTCCAGAGGCAGAGCTACTGCTATTATTTTGTTAAATAGTTATATTCTGCCTGTTTCATTTCATTCTAAATATTTGTGTTTATACCCAGGGATTACTGCTGCTCTCAACCTAGCTCATAGAGAGAAGATTTTTTTTCAGTGGGACATGGCTATTGCAGGCTCAAAACTGGTAGATGTGGCTAATGGCCCAACAATCAGCTGTAAATGGAAGAAATGGTAGACGTCTCTATGACCTTCTCCAAGGTCCAGGGAATGTTGCAGAAGCAGGATGGGGCGAGGAATGCTGGAGAAAGGGATGGAAAGTTGTGTAGCTATTTCAGCCAGATTGAAACCTTCCCGCTCAGAGAGGGGGGAAGAGGTCCTGCACCAATATTATGCAGACAGTGAACAGTCTCTGTGGGAGGGAGACCCTTCAGGGAGCTGCCTGCAAGCTGTCCAGGGAACTGGGGGCGGGGGAGTGTGCTGCTTTGATGAGTTGCCCCCTACGCAGGGTGAATTTATTAGTGATGAGGTCGAGTTAGGATGCTTCTGAATAGAATTCCTCACCCAGGTTTCTGTTCACGACCCAGATAAACTCAAGCTAGATTTGGGAAGAACCGTTTTTCTGATCTGTCACTGGTACGGTTTGCGCTGAACAGAGTTTGTTCATTCTCCTCAGAAAAAGCCAGGCAACAATGTATCAGGCTTGGGAAACTACCGAAAGGATCTGAGTTTTAGTCCCAGAGGAACTGGAAAGTTTTCAACAGGAGCGAGATGAGGTCAGGCTTCTGCTGGGAGACATTTTGGAGAATGGTCAGCAGGGACCTGGTGGATCTTAGGGGCCCAGACAGGAGGTCACTGAGTAGGTGCTACCTGAAGCAGTTAAGATATTTGGGGGCAAAACCAAAGAGGAAGAATTAAAAGGAAAGGGATGGGCTCTGGGGATGTAGGAGAGGAAATCCACAGGAGAACTGATACATCAAATATGGTTCAAGATGGAGATACGGAAACAGGTGAAGGGTATTGTGTATGTCTGTGTAGATACAGACCAATTGAAGAAGGTGTGAAGGAGACTCCCGAGCAGCATGGCTGCCTTCCAGATCCCGGATTAGACACAAACCACACCTGTTTTCACAGAGATCCTTTATTAACCAGAGAAGAAAAGTTAAAGAGGCTTCTTTCTAACTCAGACAGAAACAGCAGCAAATGACCTTGCAGGTGTAGTTTTGGTTTTCTTGGATTTTTTGTTTGTTTGTTTTTTGTTTTTATTGTTATTACTGTTGTTTTGCTTTTATTCTTTGTGTCTTTTACACCATGTATTTTGATCCCATGCATTTCCAGGTCCCTTTGTATCTGCCCTCTGCCCCTGCACCCCCACCCCATATAAAACAAAATTTAAGAGAAAAAGGGGGAAAATTAAAATCCCTTTATGGAAGCTGCAGTGTGACCCAGTGAGTCATGCCATAAATCCTTTTGTCCATACATCTTTATTTGCAAGTGTTCATTGCAAAGAGTCATTGATCTGGTTCAAGGACTCTGGTTTCTGCTACACTATTGATGCTGGGTCCTCACTAGGACTCTCCTGGATATCCTGTTGCTGCCCTGTGTTGTGGAGATCCTACAGCTTTGGGTCTGCTGGTCAGGTTCCTTCGTGTGCTCCAGCAGATCAGAGATGGGATGGATGTTGGGACGGGCCAATTCATAACCCTGGGTCTGGGTCTGGGTCTGGGCAGTTGTAGGGTTGGTCTGACAGATGAGAGACGGGGACAGCTCTCCCATGTTCACAACTTTGAAGCTGGCTCACCCACACCTACACTAACAGGGTTGCCTCCCCACTTGTAGAACTACAGGGCCAGCTCTCCCACCTGCCCCAGGCATTGATAGCGTGGGGTGAGGGCACAAGGCAGATGGATAACAGAGGACCAAAAGGGGAGATCCGTGTTAGGATGGGCTAGGATGCAGTGATAAAGGAGATAAGGGACTAGAGAGAAGGGGACAGAGAAAGGGGCGGGGGTATTTGTCCTCAAGGACAAACGACTGCCTCTGGATAGAGAGGAGACAGACATGGCACATAGACAAATGGTGGTTTATAAAGGTAAAGTGGGATACTCTGTGTTAGGATGAGGGGTTTAATTTTAATTGGGCATGTTTATTAGGTGAGCCAAATGGGCTTCTGGTTGCAGGACTTTGGTAGGCAGCCTCAGGAGGAGGAAGTGGCCAAATAAGGAAATAGACCTCGTGGCTAGCTTTAGGAATGTAATCTAATTGTTTTTAGCAAAGCAGTGAGAACCAGGGAGAAGGGTAAGGTTATCAGAGCCATATGCTAGAGTGGGCTTTGTCCTTTCAGGGTGCACCAAACTCTTATGTCCTTTGCACTAGACATTGGTGC
Organism: Bramus lutescens; assembly: GCA_001685075.1. NCBI lineage: Eukaryota > Metazoa > Chordata > Mammalia > Rodentia > Cricetidae > Bramus > Bramus lutescens. The sequence goes on along the minus strand of LOEQ01003681.1, from coordinate 88,038 downwards.
AATCTTTACTAGTACACTCTACTAGTCTAGCACTGAGCCAGGCACAAAACAAGAAAGGGGGCACGCTGAGAAAGAAACTCCAAACTGCATCTGGGCCTGGGAGTATAGTCCTGCCATTCCAGCTCTCAAGGGGATCATGAGTTCAAGGACACTCTCCTGGGATACATGCAAGGCTGTACTTCAAAACGAAAAAGTAAAGAAGAGGAGGAGAAGGGAAAGGAAGGCAGGAGAGAAGAAAGGAACCAAAGAAGAAATGCTTGTTTGTAGAAAATATATAAATCAAGCATCCTTGGAAAGATTTTAACCAATATAGGTGAGAACATTGGATAGAGGGGGCAACTGAAAATTCAGCAAATAGAATTTACTGTTATCTGTGTTTGCAAGATATTCCTTTGCAGCATTGAGTATAGAAAAAAAATCACTTCAGAGCCTCAAAGCATGGTCTACGTAAGTCCTCTCGCAAGTACTATAATTAAGAAAAAACTGAGCTAACAGAAAGAGTGTCTTACATTGTCTTCTCACAGTTTTCCAGAGAGACCAGAGTCAACAAAGAATGATGTCAAATGAAACACACCCTTAATTTTCCCTCCCCTGCCTGGCAGCCAGGGTACGGGTAGACACGAGATCGATGGGCGGAGGGTCGTCAGTAGAGGTTTCCGTCAAACTGAGCCTCCTGCACCACCCAGCAGCCTGAAGGTGGCGTTTGAGAACATCTGAGCTCTTGGGGGCTTCAGGTTCTAGGCAAGAAAGAGGTCGAAACTTCCGAGAACAGTGGTTCCAATGGGAGCATAGAATTGGCCGGAGGCACAACTTAGTTCCAAGTCTTGCACAAGGTTCAAGCGTCAAAGCAAAGAACCGACAAGAGTGTTTTCAGGAGAGCCTAAAAACGTACGTGAACAACGTAAAGATATTCTTACCCTCGAGCAATGACTTCCACCTACCTACCTAGACACCCACCCAGTCCACACAGGCAAGGACCTAAGATTTGACAAAAGAGAGTTTGGGTTTAGTGATTGTCCTGTTAGCAAAAGAAAATCAACAAGCAAGGGAACAAAAGACCCAGTGAGGAACATCCGGGGCAGGACTTGTAGGGACCTGTGCAGAGAAAAACATGCTGGAAACAAATTAGCACCCATTCTGCTGTTTGCAACCAAAGTGAACGTGGGCTGCTGGCCCACTTCAGACGGGAGTCCCTGTTGGGAAGGGGCTCCCGAGGGTTCGTTATCATCCTCCTACTGCAAAGAACCAGCACCCCTTCCCTACAGTAATGAGCTCTTGGGTGCAATTCGCCCATCGGAAGCCATGTTCTCTGGGTGCCAGCTCAAGGATACTGCACACAGTGCCCCCTTGTGGTCCAATGTGAAAACCTGGACGCCTGCTCAGGGATGCTGCACAGTGACCCCTTGTGGTTCACTGGGAAAATAGAAAAGCTGAAGTGGGGTAGGTTATAACTAGTTTTTCCCACCAACTAACCAGTCTGTGAAATGGGGATGCTAACAAAGGCTTCGCTCAATGCTATGAAAACAAGGTTTTATGATAATTAAAAATGCTCCTCAAACACATAAAACACTATTATTTTCTAGCACAAGCATCTTGGATCATGAGTTCCTTTCTGCCTTCTGATGGGGTTCACACAAGGAACACATTTTGACCAACCAATCAAATGAATGGTGGAACAGACTTTTTTTAAATTAAATGACTTTTCAGAATCCTTAAATATATTTATTTTTCTTTATTTATGTGTATATATCTATGTCACAGAGGCCAGACTACAAAGTCTGATCCCCTGGAATTAGAATTGCAGTGGTTGTGAGCCACCTGGTGTAAGTGCTAGGAAGGTGATCCTTAAACATAATAAATAAAAACAAAAATCCCTTCAAAGGACAGGATGCCCATAAGCTATTGCTGTTATCACGTCCCTCTAGGGACAGATATTTCCATCGCGTGTTAGCTATTTTTGCATCGCTGTGAGGAATACCTGACAGGAGCCACTTAAGGGAAGACAGAGAGTTACAGTCCATGATGGTGAGGAAGGCATGGAGAAGTCAACGGCAGAGGGCCAGGAAGTAGATGAAGCTAGAACAGACCCAAGGGAATCATGTCAAAGGCTCACTCTGACAGCCAGGCCCCACCCCAGACTCTACGGGCTCCCAAACAGCACCCATGCTGCTACTGAGCATCCAAAGGATGAGTCTGCAGAGGGTGTTCAGATGGACAGCCCACAGATGCCCTGTCCTGCAGCTGGACAACTATCACCTCCATGCTGTGTGTCCACAGCTCTCAGCTGTGGCGGATGTTATAAACCGCTTTGCCAAGAGAGTGTCACCAGACAGAATCTGCCTCTGGATTTAGTGTTCATGGTTTTGTGCAACTCTGAGGTTAATCACCCCAGGCACCATCTCAACATGGCCAGTCCCTCTGTCACCCATCTTGATCACAGGACCCCCATGTATTACAGCACCGCGGACTTTCAACCATGTAACCAACAGGTAAAATGCTGTAGTGAAAAGGCAAGCAGGCCTGCTTTTTGGCCGGCCCAGCTCCCGCATGGCTAGCTTATACCCCGAAAAAACAACACACAAATTGTATTCATTTA
>LOEQ01003681.1:55461-67538 GCA_001685075.1 Bramus lutescens | reverse complement strand
CACTGGCTGCTCTTCCAGAGGTTCTGAGTTCAATTCCCAGCAATCACATGGTGGTTCACAAACATCTATAATGGGATCTGGTGCCCTTTTTTGGCATGAAGGCATACATGCAGGAGGAACACTGTATACTTAATAAATAAATAAATAAAATCTTTAAAAAAAAAAAAAGGCTTCTCATGCCCAGCATTTGGGAGTTTTGTTAGGCAGTCTTTGGCTCTTGGAGGAAGCATTGCCAGACAAAATGAGTAAATTTTATTTGTACTGTGTATCAAGGTTTTTTTTTAGGTAGACAGTTAATAGTATGATTCATGAACTCTAAATGTACTGCATACTGAAAATGAACCATGATTTATTTCTTGCAAGAGTAAAAGGTGCAGAGGAAAGGGGGTGTAGACATATAGAGGGGTCTGAAAATTCTGGTTAGGCCTAGTAGACATGGATGATGAGGAGCAATCACTTTCTTGGACTCCAAAGCCTCATGATCTGCTTCATTTAACCTATAAGCTCTTCAACTTAGTGGGCAGGCAGCACTGTCACCATTAGAGAAAGACACAGCTTGGTAGATGCCCTGCTCCTGCTTGTGGCAGTCATTTTTAAGTGTGTGTGTGTGTGTGTGTGTGTGTGTGGTGTGTCTGGGACCATACATTTGCCAGAGTACTTGGTGGAGTTCAGAGGACAGCTCAGGGAGAATTGTTTCTCTTCTTCCATCACGTGGGTACCAGAGTTCCAGCTCATGTCAACAGGTTTGGTAGCAAGTACCTCTGCCCACACAGGCATCTTCCTGGCATTTATCGCAATTCTTACTTGAAATATGCGTCAACGTGAACAGCAGGAGTCAATAGTGAATGACAAGCATCTTGTCTATCCATGCGGCTGTAGCAACCAGTGTGGTTTAATATCATTCTTCCCCTTCCTCCTCCTCTCTCTCCCGCTCCTTGACCCTCTCAAACCAGACCCATTCAGCAGCACTTTTTCTGATCAACTAAAACTCTTTTCAGCCCTGGCAGCCACCCTCACCACAGTTGGATCAAACCCTCCGCTGGAACGCTCTGTGTGCCTCAGCTTGCCCTTAAGGAGACAGGAAAGATTGCTTTTGAGAAGATGACAGTTTGTACCTTTCAAAATGTTCTCATCACCCACAATAGGAGCCAGCAGACGATGGAACACTGACGTCAAAGAGCCAACAGGAAACAGTTATTACCTAAGACTCTTCATCTAGCTCATCTGTGTGGGAAGGCAAGATAAGACAGACTGAGATAAAGGCTAAAAATAGAGCAAGCAAGACCTCTAAATGCACAGCATGGGATGCTCTGTAGAAAAAGAAATCGAGGCTAGAGGGGGAGGGAGGCTGAAGAGGCAATGGCGAAGAAACTGGGGTACATGTAAGTGTAGTTGGAGAAGCTAAGTCTTTAAAAACCTAAGAATCGTCTGCACACGGTGCTACACACCTCTATTCCTAGCACTTGGGGGCTAAAGCGTGGAGGCTGCTGTGAGTTCAAGGCCAGCCTGGGATACAAGCAAAGTGTTGTATCTACAAAACTAATTTTTAGGAGAAGTAATAATGACAGTAATGGTGATGATGGATTACTGTCTAGTAATAATTGCCCAGTTCAAACTAAGGTGGAGCAAAAGTATCCAACCCAATAACATGCGAGGACAGAGAACACCTGCTCTACCCTTAGCTCATGGTATTCAGACAGAATCACTGTGGTGTCTATTAGTTTGTTTGTTTGTTTACAACATGTCCATGTCCAGAAAGAACATGCATATCCTTCCATGACAACTGGACTTTTTAGCTAAAGGCAGTGGAAACCAAATGGAACTGATTTCAGCAACAAAGGGGTTTACAAGAAAAGCACTGGAAATCTCACAGTGTCTCGGGTAAAGCTGGGAGCTGAGCCAGCCCCTGAGCAGTTGGGGCAGCTGGGCTACAGAGCATTGCTAGCGATACCTAGAGCCCCTGAAGGATCTCCTGAGAAGATAAAAGCCCTTCGGCTGCTGCTGCTGATCCAGAGGGAGGGCTTGCCAGGCCACCACCCATCTTAGCACTGAGTGGACCTTCAAAGAGGGCACATGATGTACTTGCCCAGTTGCTGCACTGAAGGTAGGGAGAACTTTCTGCTTTGCTGAGAGCGTTAGGCTCCGCCTTAAGACAAGGAGGTAAGGAGTTAGCCACTGAACCACCAAAGAAAATGGACTATGGACTGCTTGGGGAGGATTAGGAGGAATGGCCTTGATGGAGGTGTTCCACTGTGGGTGGGCTTTGAGGTTCCAAAAGCCTATTCCAGGCCCAGTGTCAGTATCTCCACCCCTCTCCAACCTGCCTACAACTTACTGGTCAGACTTGAGATCTCAGCTACTTCTCCAGCACCATGCCTGCCTGCCACGATCGTCATGGACAAATCCTCTGAAACAAGAAGCAAGCCCCTAATTTAAGGTGTCCTTTTAAGTTGTCATGGTGATGTCTCAGAATAATAAAACAGTGACTAAGACAATGTATGTGCAATACAATGAAAATCATTTAGTAGGAATTATAACTTTCTGTGCAGGGACAAGGAAGTAAAAGTAATCAAGATGGTAGATGGTGGGGAAAAACAAAGTGGGGGGGGGTGTCCTAGATCCATCATAACATTCTCAGTCCGTGGACTAGCAGGCTTGATCCTTCTCCGAGACTTGGTGAGAGAAGCTTCTGGTGGCTGTGCCAATCCTTGTCATTCTTTGAGTGCAGATGAATCATCCCGCTCTCTGCATCCTTCACAGCACCACTGCTCACTACTTGTAAAGTTCTTATACACTAGTCATCAGGTTGGAGATTAGGACCAGCCCACATCCTTGGCACTGCATCTTAGCGTGATTACATCTGCAAAGACCCTGTCTTCAAATAAGGTCACATCCAGAGAGTCCAAGTCGACATGTATTCTGCAGGGAAACTATTCAGGGTAGTGCAAAGGGTGAAAGAAAGGTGAAACTCACCCAGGAGAAAATACACTTTGAAATACAGACACTTAGCCCTGTCCCCCAAGACCCAAGGCAAACTAAGGAAGGGCAGAGACTACACCTAACACCTACCTTGGCAGAGCCTCTGTGTCTGAGAAGCGGCACCCTAGATACCAGAAGGCTACAAGGCCACAAGGGTCCAGGGAAGCCTGAATGGAAGAGGTGGCCCTTGAATCCAAGGTGAGAGGTGACCAGACTGGCTAAGGGCTATATGCAACAACATGGGCACAGCGCTGAGCAATGCAAAGTATAAAATCTGATTGGCTGATGGTGTGGGGATAGAAAGGGCTCTGGTATTTGATGCTGTCTGAAGTTTCTGTCCCACATGGTCCTGCAGCCGTTAAGTCCCAAAGAAATCACACAGAACTCTACATTAATTATAAGCTGATTGGTCTATTAGCTTAGGATTCTTATTGACTGTTATACTCTTATAACTTATATTAGCCCATAATTCTTGTCTGTGTTAGCCAGGTGGCTTGGTACCTTTTTCGGCAAGACAGTCACATCTTGCTTGCTCTGTGTCTGGCTTCCTCTGCGGTTCGGTGATGACTGCAGACTGAAACTTTCCTCTTCCCACAATTCTCATTGCCCTGCCTCTACTTCCTGCCTGGCTACTGGCCAAACAGTGTTTATTTAACATACAAGTGACAGGGTACAGACCATTGGCCCATAGCAGGAAAACTTTCTGTATTTTATTTCCTAGTGTAGGAAGGAAAACTTGGGCTCTGTCTAACTTGTAATCACCCATATATTTGTATAAATTTTACATTCATGTAAGGTTTCATAATTTTGGTTTTATTTTATTTCTTTACATACAGTTTATTTCTATATCAAATTCAATGTGACTCTCAGAGTACTCAGCACTGAGTGAGGCATTCGGTAATCATTATTACTGACAAATATACTTTCCTGCTAAAGGCCAGAAGGATACTACCACAACCCAGAAATCTTCCTGCAATGCTCATTTCTAGCCCTGGTGGTCCATAGGAAGACAGAACACCATACAGATAGTGGTATCACTCCCTGGGCCCTCTGTGGCCCCTGGAAACATAGCTGCAGTTTACAAACTACAACCTGGTGTTCAGACCTCCAAAATTATAAGCCACCCTCTTCAGAGTCTTGCCAGCTTCAGAGCCAAATGAATAAAGGATTCGGATTTCTGCTGCCAACCCTTAGCAATCCTGTCACTGCTCACAAAGCAGTGTGGGACTCTCCCTGAAGGTCCTCAGACCCCACAAATACATCATCCTCCAGGTAATCAATTATTAGAGCTGCCCTAAACCCAAACCTGCTGAGTCCCTGTGGAGTGAGGGAAGCCAGCAATGGAAGGCACAAAGGCTGGCTTCTCTGTCTTCGGGGTAGGAATGAAACCAAAGGAAAAAAGCACCATGACAGCAAGTACTACCCATCACACTGGCTCAAAGACACAGGCCTCCTTTGTTCTTGCATCTAAGTATGTCTTCCTTTGTGCTGGATGACACAAAGTGACCTAGAAGCTTCTAAAACAGAAAATATTTTCCTCTCCGAGCAACAAGACAGGAGCCCAGGGTTTGGTGATTATTCATGGCATCCACTGTCGAGTTCCTGGGACCTGTTTCTCTACCCATGAGCTATGCCTCCCATAGCTACTGCAAAGCAAAAAAAGGAGGAGGAGGAGGAAGAGGAAGAAGAAGAAAAAGGAGAAGACATCTTCTGAAATCCTCTAGTTTCCTTGGGAGATGAAATTCAAATGCTATCTTTAACTGCTGTTTTCCTCAGGTTTCAGTCTCTCATCAATGGGTGTCACAGGGACTAAAATTACAGCTCTCTGACTTATCTTTGCTGTAGATGGGGAAGGTGGCTGACCTGCTGTCCTGACTAAATGACATGTGATTTGCCCCCTCCCCTTGGCTCTATTCTACTTTGAGCAATAACTTACATGTTCACCCTCACTGCCTTACACTCATGGCCCCAAACAGGATGCCCAGATTACCAAACTTCCATCCCCAGCAGCCTTTTAAAGTGCACACTCATGATCCCAGCTGGAACAGAAGCAATACTCAATCCTAACTCTTAAAAACTGTCGCCACCTTGTGGTCAAAAGCTGCTGTTTGACCTTTTCAAAGGGAGTAAAATGGACAATAAGTGGAACCAGGGCCTGGCAAAATGAACATCCCATCACATCCGGTTGGTTATGCAAAGTGGCGTGTTTACAGACACTGCTGAGGCTGAACTGGGCTGCTTGGATTTTAGGCTCAGGTTCAAACGAGAACACTGGATACAGGGGCTTGCAGGCTGAAGCCCTACCATACACTGAAATATTATAAGTTCAGCATAGTGAGAATGGTGAGTTAGCTAAATAAATCCACCAACAGATGTTGAATCCCTGCCTGAGATCTGTTCTCTGAGAACATGTAACAAAGGAATGGTTTGGAAAGGGCGTTGGATGCTTAAGGCCTAAGGGAAGAGGACCACACTGGTGCAACCCAGATGGCTCCTGCAGCTGTAGAAACGGAAAGTGGAGGTTAGGAGCTAATGCTGGAGGGTGCATATATACAGCCAGGTAAAAAGACACAGGGCAGACTAAGGATTTCAACCTTTCTTTCCTTCTCTTTCCCAGAATCAACAGGAAACCATTCACATGCTATAAGCAAGGAGGCCACAAAATTGAGTTCCATAAAGATCATTCTGGTGAGAGTGAGGAGAAACCACCAGAGACACACCTTAAGTGTGCAACACACTTTTAACACAGTCCAGGTGAGCAGTGCAATGGTAGGAAATGCTCAACATACACAGGGCACAACAATGCATCATCTGCACTGATTCATTGGAAGACCACATATATATGACTCATGATAAAATCCATCTTACAGATTAAAAGGGAAATGCACAGAAAGCAAAGTCCGGAGACTTCTCCTGTGATCACTATTCTGGAAGAACCTGCAGTGCAATGGTTAACGTACAGTACAGGAGTTAATAATGGCATGGAGGGAAGCATATGAAACTAGTTCAGAGGGACTGACAAGAACCGATGAAGTTGGATACAGGACACCAGAGAGGTAGAGGGCCACACCAAGACTACTGACTTGAGCAATTGATTGGGGGCACTGAAAAAAAAAAAGAACATCAAATTAGAACACCATATAAAAATTTGATGGTGTGTGTGTGTGTGTGTGTGCTATGTAAGGGATATGTGTGTGCAAGGGATATATATATGCATACACATGTGTTGGCCAGCAGTCCATGTTGAGTGCCTTCCTCAGTCACTTCTCCACATTATTTTCAATTAGCAGTCACGCCTTCCTTCCTTTTTTTTTCTTCCTTTTTCTTTCTCTCCCTGAACCTTGGGCTCACTGATCTCTCTCTCTAGGACATTAGGGTTACAAATGCCTGATGATCTGCACACCTCCACTTTCTCAGCTCCCCCAAACTCTCAACCCCCGTACTAGGAATCTGAACCTGGGTCCTAATGCTTTAGTAATGTTTTTACCAACCAACCATCTCCCCAGTCCCTTGATCAGTCTTTAAGACAGCCAAAGGAGATAGTAAGAAGGAAATTGGCTCCAGAGAGAAGCAGGGTCTCAGTGATGAAGAGAAAACATTTGAAGACACAAAGACAACGGCCCAGAGAATGAGCACAGGGTAAGAGCAGGGCTAGAACTGAGGCTCCTGAGAAGTGAGGTGCAGCTTCAGGCTGTTCATGGGATATTGGCAGGGCCAGATGAGCAGAATTTGTTCCATATAAGCCAAGGAAAAGCACATTTCGGGGAAGGAAGGAACAACACAAGATATGCCCAGGACAACTTGAGGACTGAAAACTGTCCCTCAGATTCTGCCAGAGACATCACAGAGGCAGCTCCTGAGTAGGGTCTGGCATGAAGAGCAGGCCTTTCCTTCATCCCTTCAAGAAGACATTTGATGAATGTTTGTGTTGAAGGGGCTGGTCCAGTGGATAGGGAGTGAGAAGTCACTGGTCATGTCAATTTGCTGGAAAAGAGGAAGAGAGACACATCTAGACAGGCAGAGGGTCTGTCTTACGTCAGGAGGAAGGCAAGGTGGGAGCAGACACAGGATGTGACGGATCCCAGGCTAACGTTCCCATTGGCTTCTAAACAAGATGCCCAAGTTGGTCCTGAGTAGGAAAGAGGATTGGTGTATGCACAGATCTGCTCTCACTAATGAGTCTTATGTTTAATGGAACTCGGTCCCAAACATGATTGTGCATACTCTGCTTACCTCTGACATTGCAATCACACACTTTTCAAGAAACTACTACGGAAAATGTGAGGAGAGAGGTGATGTCCATGGAAACTTATCTGAATGTGCTGGGGATTTCTCAAGAAGACAAGATGCTAAAAACCCTGTCAATCTAAGTAGTTAAGTTTAAAATACACATACTGTGCCATATACAGTGGCTCACATCTCTGAGGCTAGCCTGAGTTCCACAGTGAGCTCCAGACCATCACAGTATTTGAGACCATCTCCAATATGTACAGATACGATGGTATCATGGATAATATAGTAAAAAAAACTCTTTGCAAAGGTTTGTTCTCAAGATAACAAGACTGAATCAGAGAATTATGTGTGACTTTTACAAAGACAAGATAAAACTCAATGGATCTACAATCTGGTTAAAAGGGGAGCAAGGAGAATTGGTTTGGTCTTATTCAGAAATAATATAGAATAAATGAATGTTTTGTGAATCCCTCTGAACTAACTTTTTTAATGACCTGGGCAACTCCTGGACCAAGCTGTCCTTGGAAGACTTCTACAGTTACAAAGGTGAATGAATAGCAGGGACAGTTACTGGTTGTTTAGCTATGAATACGGTGGAGATTCTAAAACTCAGTCTTAACTCTCCCATTTAATAGACCAAGGAACAGGCTAAATACTCCATAAAGTACCATTTGGATAGGATCTCGTTTCTCCCAAATTTTAACCTAGTGTTGTGGGATATTTTCATTGCACTGTGATACTCCGAGACTGTTAAGTAAATAACAGTTAAATAAAGTTTACCTTGAATCAGAGGAAGTGGGAGCAGAGCCAGCAACTAGCTGACCGGAATTAGCCATAGAGAAGCCAGCAATTTGGATAGAGAAGATGCACAGGAAGGAAAGGGTGGGAATGAGAGTTTGAGCGTCCTTTGGTTCTGGGACAAAGGAAGAGACGTGTCTCTTGTGGTATCTCTAGCCAAAAAGCAAGACCAGCTAGTTGCTACTCAGCCTCTCTGAGCTAGCAGGTTTTCACTCCAGCCTTTGACACCAGTCTTATTGGTAAACAGAATAGAGATTTAATTTAAACCTACATACTGGGACTGGAAGCCCTGCCAAGTCACGGCCTGAGCAGTTGGTGGGGCACTGACTGAAGGATTGTGGGGCTGCAGACAATAATTAAAATAGCAGATGATTTGTGTGCACCTGCTAAGCTGACAGAAAAAATCCACCTAGGATCTAGGTTGGCCCTCTCACTCTCAGTCTGTCTCTCACATCTTCCATCGCAGCATCTTCCACTACTAGCTCATTTGCGTTCTGCACCTGTTATACCTTATCACCAACCCTGTCAAATCAACTCCCATAAAAAGCTCTTCAGACCGTCCCTCTTGAGCCTTAAAGACTCATATTTTAGGCATGGAACACTGCGCCAGCTTCCAGTTACCAGTTCCTGATCCATGGACCCCTGTACCAGCTCCCTGTTACCAATTCCTGACAGACAGGCAGCACCATCACTCAGCTCCAACCCTTGTTCTTCCCGTTCTGTTTTGCCTCCAGCACATCATCACTCTGCTGTTAAGTGTGCTCCTGCTTCTCTATCAGTCCTTCTCAGCATCCATAATGGACTTCTTGTCAATGTCTGAAATACTGATGCTCTTTGGGAACCTGTTTCTGTGCTGCTACCACAGAATGTATATACCACATAATGTAGATAATGTATAAAGAACGAGGTACCGGCAGAGTGACGTCTGACTTCACAATGACACCTCTCTGTTCTGTCCTCACATGGTCTAAGGGAGAAAAAGGAACAGGTCCACCCCCTCAAGCCATTTTTACAGTATCATTAACATTCATGAAGGCAGAACCCTCCAGATCCAAACACCTTCCCCCAAAGGCCTCATCAACCAACACTGTGACACCGGGGGACTCCTTTGAAGTAAACTGTCAAAGGGTCAAACCATAGCCTTGCTGTGTTGGGTTACTTCTTCCAGGACTTTCCTGGTGGGGAGGGAGGCTGTCGTATCCTTTGCCTACTGCTTCATCTGTATCCACGTACTCCTAACCACTGAGTTACAATTCTCATATTTCATACAAGTTTTATAAATGGCTCACCATTTCTGTCAAAGTGCCAAAAAGCACCCCCAAATTCAGTCAGAGGCCTTCATTTGTACCTTCCAATACTCAAGCTCAAATCTATTCCTACAAGCATTGCTCTGGTATCAACTACAAGCCTAAAATGTTGACATCATTTATCCCCGCCCTTTGCCTTCACAGGTTAATCTCAGCTTATTTTTTAACCCCAAAGGCCCCATGGTTATGTCTCTGTACAAGTCAGTTAAAGGCAGATCCTGTTTATGTCAAATTTGTCCTCATAAGTAGTATGATCTTCTAAGCCATCTGCATCCAGTCCAGGTGCCTGGAAGAACAGTCATTCAGCATCTTAAGAACATCAATCTGTATTCTCATTTATAAAGTATTTCAAACCTGCTGTGGTTGTGCAAGACTGGGATACAGGCGCAAGGCTGGAGGAGGAGGACCTGAGGTCAACCTAGGCTATATGCAAGCAGCTATTAGAAATGCTTCAACACTATCACATATGGCTTGTATATCATTGCATCTTTCACACGTCTCTATCCTCAAATGTGCAGTCTCGATTCAAGAAACAACTACCTATACACAGCCCCACCAGCAAGGCCTCTTCACCTGACCTCATGTGGGCTTTCATCTGAAACCCTCTTCTTACCTACTACCTGGAAAATGACTACGGTAGCTAGTGCCTCCTCTCCCAATCCTTCATAAACAGCATCGTCTTTACACCAGCTGGTTGGACCACAGTGGTGGGGGTAGGAGTAAGAACATTCTCCGTTACTCCAGAACATTCTGCTCCATTTCTCCGTTTGAGTGCTGCCTACTGTCCCAAGCCTTTGGCAGCAGAATTGAGTCTCCTAACCAGCCCAGATCCCAGACCAATCTCTAAGACAAACCTGCCTTACAAAGCCAAGCCCTAACAAAGTCCCTTTTCCTGTCCTATATTCTTGGCACCTGAGCACTGAAGAAAAAACACTGGCTCAGTCCCTGGAATCCATGGTTTCCTGCCTCCAACAGGTTCTCCCTGGATCCTCTTCACTTGACAGGATTCAGTTCCCGTGGTCTTCCTGGTTGTCAGTGCCAAAAGTGAAGCATGGTCAATGGCGAGCAAATTAGCAAGCTCGAGGTTGTTGGTGGGGTAAAGCTAAGTATGATTAAGCACACTAACAGAGCTGTGCTGCATGTCTTTTAGGTTCTACACTGATTAATTTCCTAGCATGGTGGATGCTGTCCTCCCAATTCTTAGACTTTCAGAGTTGGTGAGTGGGCTGCTGAAATGTGGACCATAAGGGGGAAAAAATCCAAAAAAAAAAATCACCTTTAAAAAGCGCCTTGGAATCTCATGTTCAAAGTACCCATCACACTCATTATCTTTAATCAATGAGACACACACACTTGCTTATTTTCATTTTCCTTTATTCTGTGCAAGAAGCTTTAGATATTCTAAGATATCATTTGCATATCCCTCATCTATATTTTACATCTTGTTCTATAAGGAAACTATTAACACACAGTTCTAACACCTCACAAGGTATCTGTCAAGCAGCAAGATGACAATGCATCACAGCACAGGACAGAAGGCTCCTATGGGAAAGCACAGCAGCAGTATTTGGTGAATGGTTATGCATAGAACTGGCGTGGAGGTTAATGCTAGACTGTCCTCCACAGGTAGCATGTGCTCTGACAAACGGAGGTGCAGCTTCTACTACTACAGGGTAAAACATGTAACCTGCTAGACGTCTCCGGCTCTGGGTCACTTTATGAGCAGACAATAAAAGGGGCTTTCATTTAGATTCCATACCCCAATGCCATTCTACAGTCACCTGAGCTTTTCTGAGCTCTGAGGACTGTTCGTTGGCTTTATGAAGTCAGCTTCAAATGTAAAAGCACTTGGTTTACCAGTCAAGATCTCCAGTTACACTGGTTACCTGTCACAGTCAGAGACCTTCTAAGGAAAACTGACTTTAAAAAAAGATTGCAATGTGAACTCAGAATTTCTATCTAACTTCAAACATTGTTCCTCTTTAAGATGAAGCATGTACTACTTTCCATCATGTTTTAGATGTCGGCACATGCATAGTCTAAACTTTTAGCAAAATACCATTTTGAAATGGTTAAGACTAATCTAAACAAAGAGGTCAAGAAACAGCTATCCCCAGTATCTACTTCCACTGTGAGAAGCCATTCAGTTCAAACACCATCTTCAGGTGTGTGTTAATGCTTCAGTTAACTGTAATATAAATCTTTAGTGTTTTGGCATTTAAATATGAGCCATGCTACCACATGGACAATTTGCAAACAAATATATATGCAGGTGCGTGTGCGCACGCGCGCGCACACACACACACACACACACACACACACATCTTCAGAGGCAAACCACAGATTTGGGAAGGGCTAGTTGCCAAGGAACTGCAACAAGCTACCTGAGTCCTCAAGTTTCTAATGGATCCTCAAAGAGATGATGTCATCAGGCAAGCTTCTAGTATTTGGATGCTGTGTCTTTAAACTCTGATAAGCACACCCCTTGCACTGAGAGCCTGAGAACACAGGTGTGACAGTTATAATAGCTACAAATGCACTTAAAGAGGAAACAGGACAGAAAGCCACAGCATGTGAGGAATCCTGGAGGGACAGTTGTTTCTCTTCTTTCTAGGTGGGGTAAAGGAGATTCATGACCACAATTCTACACAAAGGACTATGCCTTAGACTCTTCACACTGGCATCCGAAATGTCTTTACTTTCTTTAAAACACACAACTATGAACTCTTACAGCATACGATATTATTTCTCGGGCCAAAC
>LOEQ01003681.1:45166-55408 GCA_001685075.1 Bramus lutescens | reverse complement strand
AAACATAAATACCAATAAATAATGCTCTATATGTATCTTTACAGAGATTAGTTTGGGCCTGGTTATAGATTGGGGGGATTACATCAGTTCCCATTCTTTAATACTGACACAACAGAGAGCGCACCTGCAGCTTAAAGTTTTTCCTGTTGCCATATAAAACCTTAGATACGCACAGCAAAACAACAGCAAAAAATGAAAACCTGGAGCTCAGAACATTAGATTATGAAAAAACTCTAATGTAAACCTCCAGGTACCAAGATGCCTTGAGGCATCTTGACCCCACTTAGTGATATTTAGTTAGTATAAGATATAGCAAAAATCAATGCTAGAAACAATGCCACTGATCTTTATGCCTTCTGGTCATATTATGTCCCATAAAGAAGTCATAACAAGCCAGGTGGTGGTGGCGCACGCCTTTAATCCCAGCACTTGGGAAGCAGAGGCAGGCGGATCTCTGTGAGTTCGAGGCCAGCCTGGTCTACATGCGCTAGTTCCAGGACAGGCTCCAAACCCACAGAGAAACCCTGTTTTGAAAAAAGACAGAACAACTGCTCCACACTCTCAGCTGTGGGCACCTTCCCCAGAAAATGTATAAATGAAGACTGTCCCCTAAAGCTTTCCTTCCAGCGCACCCAAATGGCTACGACGTCTACAAGCAGTTCTTTAGGAACTCAACTTGGGGCAGCGCCAGCAGTTAATAGACAAAATCTGCCAGGATAAAGAATGAGGTATCAAAAAAGATTAAACACAGCCATGAAGGACAGGAACCAGGAAAGGAACTTGGCTTTGCAGTTCATTTCTGTCTAGAGCAGACAACACTAGAAGGTTCATTAATCCATCTCTCTTCTCTAGTAAACAGTCCAAAGTTCAGTTAAAACAAACATGGACTCCTGGCAAGAGGCAGTTTACACAAATAAGCAGGTTTTTTTCAACCACTACTATTTCAAGCCCTAGTGCTCTTTGAGGTCTGAAGTATTTTCTCCACAACACAAGCCCAGAACATAAAGTCCCCACATAAAGGGGGGGACCAAGCTCACTCTCCCTAAAGGAGAAGACAGTTTTTAGATTCCTAACTACAACTCTAGAACCCCCAACAGGTTTACCCCAAAAGTATCTCATAGAAAATAACTGTTAACACTGTAAGACTTATAATTAAGTTCTCCAATAAATAACTGCTATCTTGAAAAGTAAATTTACAAATTATCACTTTTACTTAATTTAGGTGACCATCAATTAAGATGCACCATATGTATCTCTTAAGAAAAAACACTGCCCAGTAAGCTATGACATATGCCTTGTATCACAGAAAAATGTTTTATTTTGTATTTATCCCGTGTTCTAAAATATTTATATCACATAAATCTCGTGCCTATGTGAAGAACGTGTGAAATAAACTGGTTAAGTTATGAACTGTAACTTCACATTCCGAGTTCCCTTCTTCCAAACCACTTTTCAAATCAGTCATGGGGATCTGAATCTTCCCATACATGTCAAGAATGTTGCTCGTGTGGCATTTCCTGAAGGGGTGCCTACCACTGCCTCCGTCTAATATCAGCAGGCAGCCTTGGATAAAATGTTTGATATCTTAATGGCAGTCCTCTCCATGAGGTGGCCAAACCAATTTCCCCTTGCTTTGAAGCTTTTTAGACCATTCCTGAGGATTTTGGCAATTTCTCCTGCCTTCGACTGCACTTGCTTGGCATGGCGATCTACAACTGTTTTGCGAGTGCCTTGCTGACAAACTGCAGCACAGCTTCATCAACTTGTGGGCATCTTCCTTTCTCAAGGCCTCTAAAGCGTTTTGTTGTTTCTTTGCAAGGAAACAGAACTGTGATTGTTTCTTCAGCAGCAACTGTTGGCATCACTGATATCAAACATGCTCCACTGCTGTTTCCATGGTTTTCTGCATATACAATAACCTTCCATTTCAATGCTGACTCACAGTACTTTTTGAAGACATTTTAAAAATGCCAGCTAGGCCTGACACATTTGATACCAACAATATACACATTGGCTGAGGTAATGATACTGTAACAAGCTGCAAATTCACATATACATGAGCTAAGATAATGACAAGACTACCACCTGGTCGACAGTAATGAGACACATCCCGATTTAGGACAAGTTAAAATGTCAAGAAAAGGGTATATTTTATGACTAATAACATTTTTTTCAAGCCTGAAATGTTTACAGATTTATACCAGTGCAAAAAAAAAAAAATAAGCCAAAGAGTAAGAGTGTTAAGCAGACCCAGTGAAGCAAAATATCCAAGATAAAATCTGTAATGATCCAATTTGGTTTAAATTCCCTTTATTTCTTTATGGCTTACGTGTAAATCTTCCTTTGAACTGGATATAAATCCAATTGCAAATGTTCCTCGGTCACTTAGTCACTTTCCAAGCCAGGTCACTGAAGACAGAGGCTCACGACTGCCTTAGACCATATTCTAGGACAGTGGGTGTCTGGCTAGTGGCCTTCATCAGTAGGCGCCCTTCTCTGGCGAGCAGATCTGATCCTGTGTAGTGAAGCTGAAGGGTCCTCTTCTGTTTCAGATCCTGAAGGCTCATGATCTCCTTCCTGGGATCCTGTGTCTCCCACCAGTTCCCGCAGAAACTTGAATTTAGATAAAAATAGATGCCATACGAAATACCAACCTAAAGAAAGACAAAACCATCCAGACAAATTATTATACCGTTTTCAGCTCAGAACACTATAGTAAACTGAAGTCTATTACAAAGAAGTATGTAGACTACAGTATGCATTCATACAACAAACACAGGGCACTTACAACGTGCGAGGCCCTGCTGAGAAGTTCACAGAACAGTATAAAATACTTTAAGTTCATGATAGAAAAATAAAGCCTGTGAGCCAACAGTTTAAGTCCAAAATTTTCAGAAAATGACATCTTTACATCAAATTCTTTAAAGAAGAAGCATCATCCAATAACGGATCAGTCAACTAAGCCAAAGTCAGCTTTCCCCACAGCGTTAAGAGCAGAACACCTGAGAAGCCAGGGGAAGACAGTCACCGCACCAGTGTTTTCTGCCACTGTTTCTTACACGTCATTTATTCAAAAAAGCCAGCAGGCCAGAAAATCCAATGGCTCTTCCAACCCCATGTTAAACCAGGCCAAGGTAACGGCCGCCACTGAGGGTCAGTGTTCAATTTGTCTTGTTCCCTACCGTCACTTGGGGAAAGGAGCTCAACACTCACTCCTTAGAGCATAAAGACTAACTTGGGAGCCTTCCTCCATTTCTTGGGTTTTGTCATTTCTTCAGACTGAATACTACCTGTTAATCAAACCCTAAATATGTCAACTATGTGCATAAATGCCCAAGTTCTGCAAAATAACATTTTAATGACATTTCAAATTAACATGCTCAACTTTTACCCAAAATTCCCTGATAAACAGGCAGAGGATTAGAGGAAGGAGCATGGGATGAACCACTGCTGACCTATGGCTCACAAAGCTGAGCTTGCCTCTTCAAGACTGTGGAAGGAGCCACCTAGAGGGCTTAGCTGTCTGTCACTTAACAAGTTTTCTATAAACTGTTTAACTGACATGAATTCAAATTCAATTCAAAAGAAAATCTGAGGTAGCTTTTGTTTTTTTCAAATTATATTTTTACAGATATGATCCCATACCATAAAGTTTATTCTTTTGAAGTATACAACTTAATGGTTTCTGGGATATTCATAAGGCCGCAAGATCAACACTGCTGAACTCTGGAGCTTGTGCACCAACTCTAAGAGAATCCTCCAGAGCCATTAACAGCTGGGGAAGGATTTCTGATGACCAAGAACCTATCTAGCTGTATATAAAGTCCTGGGTTTGAACCCCAGCACCACGTAAAACAAGGCGTGGTGTGGTGTTGCACACCTATAAAACCAGGCGTGGTATCTGTTGCACACCTAGGATCCAAACACTTGGAAGTGGAAGCAGGGGGATCAGAAATCAAAGGTTATCCTTTATATAGCGAGTCTGAGGTAGCCTGGGTTATGTGAAACTTTAAAAAAAGCAAAAAGAACCCTGGTATTCCATAAGAACCTCCCAGTGTTGCTGGAGGTGATAGCTCACACCTTTAAGCCCAGCACTCAGAATGCAGAGTCAGGTGGATCTCAGTATGTTCAAGGCCAGTCTGGTCTACATAGTAAGCTCCAGGCCAGCCAAGGCTACACAGTAAGACCCTGTGTAAAAAAGAAAAGAAAACCTATAAAACAAAAAGCTGAAGACAACAATAGTTGTCAAAGGCTTTGGATATAAGGACTTTCCATTATAGTCCATGCTCTCTTCTCCCAAGCTGCACTGCCAGTAACAACGTAAACGGCTTCAGTGATAGCCAACATGCAGGAGGCAGGATTTGGTACAGCAAACAGCAGCCATGCACCAGTCTCCTCCCAGCTAGCCATTACTACTATGCACTACATCACTACAGATCTACCACTATGAACATGCTACATAAATGTAATCAGTATCTAGCCTTTGTGTCTGGCTTTATTTATAAGACCTGTTTTCAAGGTGTATCCTTGTTGGTGGCTGCACTATGTCCAGCAACACGCAAGGTCCCATTTCCCCACATCGTCACCAACACTTCTTATTGCCACTCGTACACACGGTCAACCCTCTAGGTATGAAATGGCACACTACAGTGGTGGCTTTGACTTTCGTTGGTTTACATAACTAATAACATGTTCCCACTTTAATTTTTTAACTATTTGTCATTTTTTTTGCTTTGCTTTTGAGAAAATGTCTAACCAATTCTGCATAGTTTAAAGGGAGGGACTGTTTTGATTTGGTTTTGGTTGCTTTGTTGTTATTTTGTTTTAACTTTGAGCTGTAAGCTCTTATGTATGCTAGACAGTAGATGTTTTTCCTGGATTTCATCCAGTGTCTTTTACTAATTTTGGAATGATTTTTGAAGAATGATGTTTAGTTCTGATGAGATCCAGTAAATCCCTGTAACATAGCTTCCTGGGCTGTTGGTGTCACATAGAGAAAACTACCGAGTGATTCAAGTTAAGATTTACACTTGTCAATCTTCTAAAAGTTCGACAGATTTAAACACATAAGTCTTTGGCCTACTGTTAATATGACAACAGAGATGGGTGCATATTCATTCGTTAGCATATGTATATCACATTACCCAGATCATTTATTTAAAGGACTATCCTTCCCTTGGAAACTTGGTCAAAAGCCAGTTTCTGACAGTAATTGTCTTCTGAACTTTAATTCACCATATGCTGATCCTAAGCTGATACGCACTATGTGAACTATGGTAGCTTTGCATTACATTTTGAAGCCAAGAAGTGTATGTCTTCCAACTTTCTTCTTTCCCAAGATTATTTTGACTATTTGGCTCCCTTGCATTTCTAAGTGATCTCAGAGTCAGCTAGTCAGGGCAACAAGTCTGTAGGTCAAAGTGGGGCCCACACTGCTTCTGTAATGCCATTCTAGTCAACCAAAATGTTCCCAAAATGAGTACACATGGTTATATTGTTCATACACATGTATGTGCATGTGTGTATGGAGGCCAGAGGTCGATGTCAGTGTCTTCCTCTATTGCTCTGGGATTATGGATGTGTAACACCACTCCTGGTTTTTTGTGTGATGCTAGGAATATTAACTCAGAAACTGCAAACATAAATGTAAATTCACTATCAGAAAATTCAGTTCAAAGAGGTCTTTACATCCTTTAGACCAAATATTCTATAAGAAATGAGGGAAGAGATGGGTAACATGATGCCTCTAACTGAAAAGCTTCACTATTGTCCTGCAGGGGATGGAGAGGGACTGAGTGAGGGCTGGTGGGAAGCTGCTCAAAACACACATACAATTTTTGTTTGCTTGCTTTTTGAGACAAGATCTCATTTTGTAGCCCAGGTTGGCCTAGAACTTTAAGTTTCACCCAGGCTGGCCTTACACTTGGGACAATTCTGATGTACAAGTGTTCCAAGTGAAATTACAGACACACTATCATATCCAACTCACAAACAAATATGCTAGTTAAAGTCTAACTAAAGTGCTGGACTTGGTGGTGCCTATTACCGTACTTCAGAGGTGAGCTGGAAACAGGAGAATCCTTAGTTCCATCCAGGCTAGCCTGGGCTATAGAAAGACCCAGCACCAACACAAACCTTCCCTGGTTCCTTTAAAGCATTAACACACGGTTATCTTGAATGAATGTCAACACTTCAAGAGGCTACAACTGACACAGAGTTACTTGGGTGTGGAGGCAAGGAAGGGCCACAGTTTCCCTCTGAGGTACAAGGTCACTGTAAACATAGGCACAGTCAAAACAATACAATGTAAGGATTCTACTTAAAGACAACTGGTTGCAGCAATTCCTAAGAGCATCATTCAAACTTCAAATCTTCTAGGGAGTTCTCAAAAACTAGATTCTCGAGGGCTCGCCTCACACACCCCAAGTCAACCTAGGAGCTGTGCTTACTCAATTTATTTGTTTGCTTTTTGGCACAGCGTCTCACTATATGGCTCTGCCTGTACTGGAATTTATTATGTAGACCAAGCTGCTCTCAAACTCAGAGATCTACCCGCCTCTGCCTCCAGTCGGCTGCAATTAAAGGTATGTGTCACCATGCCTGGCTGTCCTTCCTCATTTTGAAGTTCCATAGATTATTCTAATGTACATGCAAGTTTGGGAAACACAGAAATGGCTGTCAAAAAGTAGATCGAACATATGACCAAGGAAAAGGAGAAAGTGAGATTCATGGTTGATGTCCATGGGGAAGAAATGAAGAACCAGCTGACTAGAAAGATCGGAGTGCAGAGCTAAGCCACTAGAGAGGCCAGTGGTGGCACATACCTTTAATCCCAGAGGTAGAGTCATCTCTGTTAGTTCAAGACCACCCTGGGCTACACAAAATTGATCCAGTCTAAATGAGAAACAGAGCTCACACAAAGGTGATCCCAGCACTTGGGATCCCATGCCTTTAATCCCCGCACTAGGGAGATGGAGTCAGGAGGGATATGACTAGGCAGAGAGAGGAATATAAGGCGGGAGGAGTTAGGAGCTCATTGCAGACTGAGGATGCAGTCTGAGGCAGAGGCAGTCTGAGGACAGGATTGCCCTTTTGGTCTGATGATTTGGTAGAGGTAAAAGGTCTCTCTAGTGGCTGGTTGCACTGCTTCTCTGATCTCTGTTTGCACCCTCTAATATCTGACTCTGGGTTTTTATTAAGAACAATTAGAATTCGTGCTACACAACACCTCAATTAGAAATTTTTTTCCCAACTATCATCAATGAGTTGGGTGATGTCACAGGAAGTGCACAGATGAAATAACAGATATAATAATGGTCAGAGCTGTTTAAATGGCCCCTCTAAAACTCCTGAGGAGATGTACTTGAAATCTTAACAATTTAAAGAAGGGATTAAGAAATAAGTTAATATCAGCATAGAGGGAATATATTAAGTATCACAAGGATAGATTTGTCTGTCTCTCCCTCTGTTTGCCCTTCTACCCCACAATGCCACAGCAAAGGCCCTCACTGGGTATTAGCACTACAGTCTTCCACATATGTACCCAATGAACAACTATCATTTATGATTTACCTAGTGTGGGGGGGTTCTGTTGTAGCAGCAGAAAATAGATTAAGCAGATGGTTAGAGTTAGGCAAAAACTAACTCCATGTTCTAGAGTTGGGCTGTGTCTGCTCCATAGAATTGTTTAATATAAGAAGTGTGTTTGGAGCTCACTCTCCTGTACACTTGGCAAGTAAGAAAACACAAACGCAATGAAACTTCACCCTTGACATATTACTAGACAAACACATCAAATGGGTCAGGTGTGCGTATGAGGTGTGGGAGCTATGTAGCAAGAGCCACACAGACACAGGACAGCATTAGCAGTTCAGATTCACAACTTCAACTTAGCCTAAGAGTAGATTGGCCTAACTGAACTCTGGGCTGTGGGATAATAACTTCTCCCGGGTGTGTGCATGTCACGGGGGAACAGGATAGAAGAAGAAACTTAAGAAAACCTAGATGACCTTTTACTGAAAAGTATTTATCTCCTTAGACCCTATAGCATATGGGCTAGCTTACAGAAGCACACAGCTCACCAGATCCCTGCCACAGAACAAACTTCTTGCTTTCTCTTGTTCTATGGACATGGCTCTTGCATGATGTCCTGGGATTTAGAAAGAAAAACAGGAAGGAGAAAAAGGAGAGGAGAAAGGGAAATTCTATTTATGTTTAGTCAAACACCAAGGCTGTGTGTTAAAATGAGTTCTTCACACGCTTGTAAAAGGTAGGTTCAGGCCTTGCTACACCCTTAGACTAATAAGCACAGTAAGTCAGAAAAACTGGCTGGTGACAGAGGCCCTGGGTTCTGGGACAATAAAAGGTGACTCACTTATGTGTGCCAGTAATTAAGCATTAGAACAAGGGTAATATGAAACATACTGTAAGGACTTCTACAGATAAATGTGCCAGAAGGGTAGTGATCATGGATGAGCTGAACACTTAACCATCACTATCAATATAACTAAAAATTCACTATCAGTAGTGTTCACTTCACACAGTGAATTTACATTCAACATCTCTTCTAATCTTCATAACCTCTCTGAATTAGTTAAGGCCACCAACCATTACTCCCATTCCTACATAAAAGACTCAAAGGTTAACAGAGGATTTTTGTTTTGTTTTAAGCTAAGAGACCAATTGGTTAAAAATCTGAGAGAAAAACAACACAGGGCAAGCAAGCTCTAAGTCCCAGCAAACGCTGAGAGGGAGCAGACAGAAAAAGAGGAAGAAGGTCTTGTGCGATGGGTTCAGCAGGAGGCTGGCAGGCAGCTGCACTGGGAGAGGCTAGAGACAGACTATCCAGAGTGTAAGCAGGTACACTTAAGATGGGGCTGATATGTGGATAGAAAGAGGAAAGGAAAAGTTACTTTTTGAGTCAGAACTCAGAAGTGAGCAGTTCTGGGAATCCTGCAGAGGAGAGCAAGGAAGGATTGTAGGAGCCAAAGGGGTCAATGACACCACAAGAAACGGCCCACAGAATCAACTAACCTGGACCCATAGGGGCTCACAGAGATTGAACCAACAATCAGGGGACATGTATGGGTCTGACCTAGGTCCTCTGCATATATGTTATAGTTGTGTAGCTTGAGGTTCCTGTGGGACTACTAACAGTGGGAGAAGGGGCTGTCTCTGACTATTTTGTCTGCTTGTAGGACCCTTTCCTCCTATGGGGTTGTCTCATCCAGCCTTAGTATGAGGGGAGGTGCTTGTTTTATTATAATTTGATATACCACATTTGGTTGATATCCCTGGGAGCCCTGCCTATTCCTGAAGGGAATGGAGGAGGAGTGAGTTTGGGGGGAGAGGGGATGTGTGTTGGGGGGGAGGCTTCAGTTAAGATATAATATGTGAGAGGGGAAAAAATTTTAAAAAGAAAACTGAGCAGGCTTTTATAAGTAAAGATCTATAAGCAACTGCTGTTTATTGCCTCCATCCTCTTTAAGATGGGGTCTTAAAAGATATGATAGCCCAGACTGGCTTCAAACTTAGAGATTGAGATCCTTTTGTCTCAGCCTCCCAAATGCTGGGATTGCCATGCCCGAGTAACATTTATCAAAGAGAGCCTTACTTAGGACAGAGCAATGAGTTCAAGTTTATCAGGTTATTGGGTTTTCATGGCAGAAGTATGGCAAGGCACCATTTCGGGGATAATCACATCCACTACAGTGGGATGTCTGTGATGGCCCAAATTCACACACTGCAACACAGGCCCCACTGTGGCTGCCCTGGAGGCTGGCCCTCTGGGAGGTGACAAGGTCAGAAGGTACGGTTCTCATGAAAACATCAGGCATGGTCACTAATGCCTGTGACACCTGTGTATTCTGTACATCTCAGGTCGACTGGTCTGATAGGATTACTCAGCGTCTTTGTAAAAAGGCACCTGCAGTTGGGTCTGGGTTCTGTAGTTTATATTAACCAGCAGGAATCTTTGGTTAACACTGGTCCTCAATAGTCAGTTGATACACATTTTAAATCCTTACATTTGTCTGAAGGAATGGTGCATGCCTCTAATCCCAGCACTCAAGAAGCAGAGGCAGGTGGATCTCTGCGAGTTCAAAGTTCACCTGGTCTACGTCTACATAGGAAGTTTTAGGCCAGACAGGGCTACATAATAAGACCCTATCTCAAAAACAAAACCAACCAACCAAACAAAATCCTTAAATTCTTGTACAGTTTTGTGAGGGAATGTTGGGCAAA